>JAOVVI020001980.1:0-17382 GCA_028571085.2 Nepenthes alata
TGGGTCTACCTCCCGCCGTTAACGCTGACCTCTTGTTCTTCTTAGTGGTGTGCAGGACCCGTACTCAGCGAGCGGAGCCGGATCGGGTCAGCCCAGAAGAATCCGAATCTGTTCGAAGTCGGATCCAGGTACGCATCAATTACCAACATCTCCTTTTATTTTATTTAAACCCGAGTGGTATTTTCTTTTTACTTCTACACTTTATCGAAATGAAAATCTATGAATTCTTAATCTTCAAGAGTACTTGGATCTCTTTGTTTTTTATCATCAATGGCCCCACAAAACTTTTTTAGGAATGTTACTTGTATGGTCTCATGTTTATCACTGTTAGATATTCATGATATTTACGATCGGTTCGACATTTCAATTGCTATTCAAATTCTTGTTCCTTTTTTGGATGAGAGGGTTTATTTTCCTTGAGATGGCTTTATTGTTGTTTATGAAGCTTATTTCAAAGATGGGCTTTCCGTGTCTTTTGCTAGAGAAATTGTAAAAATCATGGAAGCACTTGAAATTCCCATCTAATGTCTTAACCCTAATGCTACTTAATATTTGGTGGTTTTGTATATCTTTTTCTAGTATTATAAAAAGTTAGATTATGACATTTGGATGGTAAAAATCATTTTCTGTTTTAACTAAAAAATGATTAAATTTTATTGACCCCTAGAAAGGACTCTAAAATAAGTAGAGGGAGTTTAAATTTTGTAAAGAATTGAAAGGACGTGTCCTTCTTCATTGAAGTCTCATTTGACTAGATTTTATCAAATAACTAGAGTGCTGTGAATCCGGCTTACTCTAGATTATTCAGTGAGAATGAGATTTTTGGTACCAAGACTCGTGTAGATCTGGTGAAGAAGCTTGCTGCCAAGTTACGAAATATTGGCATTGTTTTCACCCCCACAGCTCTAGATTCCGTTAATTGGTCCTTAGAAAGGACTCATATTTTGCCTAATAATGAGATGATCTTGATTGTTTTGTTAAATGAGGAGCACAATTCTTTATATCATTCTACTTGTGAAAGTGTGCTAGTAGTTGTTGCTCCCATCGTTGCCAAATATAGGATTCTTGTCATTCATTGCTCTCCTTTGGCCGGTCAAGCAATTGAAGATCCAATCGCTTCCCTCTCCACATCAATACTGGAAGGAGTTCTTGATGACACCTTTGTTGCAAATGATACTAATATTTGATCGGTATTCCTATCTTTATGTAGCAGGGAGGTTAAAGTTTCATGGGGAGCTAAGGCTTCAATGATCCAATATATCAACCACCCTGTTTACTTATTTGCTAGAGGCCTTCATCCTCTCTAGATCTTGATATCGTTGGATCTTTGCTAGAATTTATTGCAAGAGAGGACTTCCCACCCGGATGGTATATATTTATCCTTTAACTTTAATTCATTTACTTATTTATGTAGTGCCAATGCACTCTTTTTGCGGTTATTGGAGTTGGCAAATCAAGTAAGGCGTAGGCTGTTTTCTTGAGATCAAGAAATTGTTCACATGCTTAGATCTTACATTAATTCAGCTATAATTAGGGGCTCAGAGTGCAAATCTGTCGTTGCTAAAACCAAAGCATCGAGCCTTGAGGGACAAATGTTCTAAGAGATGAATTAATTTGATTGAAGATTTAACTACTGCTACAAAAGAGAAGGGCAATTTTTTCGAAGACAAAGTTATTGAAGCAGATCATTGCATTTTTATGGTAGAGAAAATTATTGAGGGACAGTGAGTAGATTATTTGCAGCTTGAGGAGTCCCTGAGAAGAAGTATCCAACTCGAGAAATTTTGTTCTTTGCTTGATGCCTGGTTTAATAAGGGTATCAACTTTTGTGGGAAGATAACTTCTTTGATGGTTCTGAACTTTCTTGTTATTTTTTTGATGTAAGGAATTTTAGAATTGTTTTGACTTTAGAAGTTAGAGATTTTGAAGCTTAGTTTGATCTTCAAGTCCCTGACTCTAATTCCAAGCATCAGTTGTAGGATTTGTTGTATAATTTTCATCCTTTAATTTGTAATTTTGTGTCATAGTTTTTCAGCAGGATGATGTAATTTGCTCTTTAATGAATATCTCTTAAAATTTTCATCTCCATTTGTCCGGAGTTGCTTTTCATGGATGTAGATCAAGGGGCCTAGCCCTTAAGCATATGATCTCTGGATCTTTAATTATGCGATGATAAAATTGATTATCAATCAAATCCTTAAATTATTATTGTTGTAAGAGAAGATTCTAGTCCTTGACCGCATGATTAATTGTGCATGTCTTCCTAAGGGGCTCATTATCATATACGCATGTGTAGTGTCTCTTGAAGTTTAAATCGTTAGGTGACTATTGATAGTTAAGTTTTGACGGACTTTAACCCATCCGATACTTGACCTAATAAAGGATTATCCAACACTTGGTTCTTTAGCCTCCAAGTCTATTGTATCTTGGGTGTGTGGCCATTCTTTGAGTTGTATGGTTTCATTGAAACTATACCATGACCACCATTTGGGTCAGTACGTTTTAATCGATAGGGTGTCAAAACTAATTATTTGATTAAGAGTTAGTCGTGGACATATTCATTTTCTTATTAATAATATACATGTATGCAAATTTATATAAATTAAATTAAAAATTATTTCTGTTGATAATATACAAAATAATTTACAGCACGTTAAAGCGATGGGTAGGGTATAACTATAAATTCCTAAGTCGGTCTCTTCATCATTGTTGTCTTTACCTTAGGTGGCCTCAAGATTTTGTAAATATTTTTGAGATACCATTTTTATATGAGAGCCTCATACTCCTCATAAAGTATCCAGCAGTCCCCCAGTGTTGTGCCCCAGAGAACAGTGGGGGGTAATACTTTGATTGGTTTTCTCCCTCTGCATTCTTAACCAACTTGAGCCAATTTAGGAATATTTCATTCTCAATTGCATCAGAACATTTGTCCAGTTATCAGTAAAGAGAGTGAGGTCTAGCGGCTTATATTTTTTACAAACACTTAACTCAGTCCATTGTTGCTTATGATGGTTCTAAGCAGACTGATTACTACAATTTCTCATTTTCCCTCCCCCATTATGTTCCATATGATGCTCATAATTTGAGCATTTTGGCCATTTGGTATCATTTGCCTCTTTCGTCGCAATGTAGGCTCAAGTGATTGGTTTTGCCTTAAAAAAAGTTCTTGAGGTTCTATTGAACCAACAACTTGAGAAAGTAGTCTAGTTAAACTGTCACCATAAAAGTATTAAAATTCACCTCAATGTGCCTTTAGCCTCAGTGTTGAATCTAGTCAGAAAATACTTTAGGTTCTCATTGGGAGCCGTCATGTCCCGATAAGGTACTAGGGTTGTTTCTCTTTTCTATAGTTGGAGGCAAAATAGGATAGGAATTAGTTGGCTAGTTCTTGAAAAGTCCCAATGGAATTTGGTTGTAACTTATAGAATCAAATTCCTATGTCTCCTTTTAAGGTCAAAGGAAAACAAACCCACAGTGTGGCATCCTCCATATTCTATGTTAAAATATACATACATACAGCAAATGCATCAATCACGAAAAGCAGCAAATGCATGTTCAGCATTTGCATTACAGCAACAACTTACCGTAATAGTAAAGGGAGCAGAACATCAGTTCAGTTCTATCTTTAGCAAAGCAAATTCTAGCTGCAATTCTACTCCCTTCAGACATGCTGTAATTAGCAGCAACATTGATTTGTCACTGTCACGTGCTATCATGTATCAGCAAATACAGCATCAGCAAATGATGTGTCAAATTTCCTACTGCAAAACTGATGCATCAGCAAAGGAGAGTGAATAAGCAGTGAATCATATATAAAGTTGCTATCATATAAGTTGCTGTCAAGCAGCACGATCACAGAACAGCAACAGACTTGGTATAAGTTCTTGATGAAGCTTTTGTCATGAAATACATCATCACTGCAACAGCAACATACAAATCCTGAACTTGTTGATTTTGTTATATTATGCTGCTAAGTTCAGTCATGCTTCCATCTTGATATTCAACCATTACATCAATCCAAGTTTTGCTGAAGAACATTTGACTGGTTAATTCTACAATGCCTCGGATCAATTCTAGAAGAAGCACAAATTATGATTCTTAGCTCATTAAACAAATATACATTTAGTTTTAACACATACTTTGTGTCTTTTATGTAAGGATATGATTAGTCTTTTTAGCCACTTATCTAATGGTTGTAATTACTTGACAACTACAACGTTAATAGTTGATCATTTTCATTGCAAATCAAGTTCCTGATTATATAAATATACATGAACAGCAATAGTGCTGATTATTTACATGGAGGCTAATGTTCTGCTTCTCATTTGTTATTCATTCGTGCATCAGATTCATGCTCTGCCATTGATTAGCAGACTTGCAACATTACGTTCTACCACTTCTTCTTTACCAGAATTCAGCACCATGAGCATCATGATTTGTTCTCACTATGACAAGAACTTCATTGTCATTTCAAATCATCTATTTCTCACGTTTCCACACATTATGTTTAGTTAGGAATACCTCAAAGCTGAGCAGCATGGAAAGTGTCTAGATGATCCATTGGATAGTACTTCTATCATATGGCTCCAGTACTAACATTTTCAATATATAAGGGTGCCAATGCCTCTTAATCTCTAAGGGGAACAGTGTTTGATCCAAATAGATCATCTATCTAGTAGTGCTTCCTTGAAAAACCTACTACTCTATTCTTTTATTCCATTCCTTCATTTCAATTGTAGTGGTGATTCTTTTAGTGCTAAGGAATATCCTCAACTCCAAATGATTGATAGGTACGTTTGGTATCTTCTTGGTTGTGAGGGTTCAGGGTATGCTATTGCATGACCCTTTCACTTATATGGAAGGGCATCCAAAATCCCTACTATATTGGAGATTTCATTGGTCTTGACTCCCTTGCCTAGTCTCGAAGTTTGGACATCCAATGAATTGGCAAGGTATAACTCGACTGTGCACCTTAGGATCCATGTCATCTTTGGACGAGAGTATCTTGCCTTTGAGATACCTTTCTTTCATTTAAACCCCTCCTTGAGGTCAAGATTGCGGTTGAAGTACCCCAGCTCTATAGGTTTAGTCCTCAACTTTATCCTAGAGAGACTTTAATATCTTTGATATGTCTTACATCTGAGCAGCTAAGGCTTCCATATCTGAAATGGCTATTGAGTGAATACATCCATGATTGCCTTCTTCTAGGAAGATACTGTGAGAGGAGACATCCTTTGATGATTGGCTTAATTATTTATATGCCTTTGTGTTTACCATTTTCTCAGTATTGTCGAAGTGTTTGAGTTAATGGGGCTTTCTGTGGATGTGATCTAAATCAAGAAGAAACGAATGGGTTGACTGTGACTTTCACACACGATGCCAATGATGAATACCTGGAATATGTATTGTGATTTAGATTAATTGGAGTTGAACTATCAAATTTTCTATTTGGATTGTATATATTACAACATTAGACAAAAGTTCAAACAAGGTTTGTGTACACTACAATATCAAATAAGAGTTTAAAAGATATGAGACTCACTTTTTATTATGTCATTCGACGCTCAAATCAGTAATTTTTTTAAATATAAAAAATAGGAGAGAGTAAGAGAGAGATGGAAGGCATGAGTCCGTACTATGCAGAAGAACACATGTTTAGAGGGCTACTCTTATTTTCTTGCTTCTGTCCCCCTTTTCATGGGAAGTGGGCGTACTTATAGCAACGTTACCAATTGATGGTGGTTTCTTTAAAGGGAATAAAATATCACGATCTGAGTAGTTATATTAATTAAAAATTGAATAATTCAATTGTTTTTATTCATACTCTTAGTGTAAGATTTTTTATAGGTAGTTTAACTAATGATGATATCCAGCAATCGGTCATAGTTAGGAGATCTTTGCCTTGATTAACTACAGGGTATATAAATCTCTCATTTGATTTCATTGCTCGATTGAGTTAACTGTTTGGTTTAGTAAATTGTTCGGTTTAATTAATTACTCAAACAGATTAATCTTTCGGTTTATCATTAGAATATTCAATCATTTAGACTTACAATCTAATCATTTTTGTGTCCTTTTCATTGCTTGGCTATTCAATTATTCTCTTGATTTTGATTGCTTCTAGTCAAGGTGGAATTTCATTCTTTGAAATTGGGCCTAATGGGCCGATTAATATTTTTTCTTTTTGGGTTTATTATTCTTAGGCTTGTCATGTTAATCAATTGAGTTAGCCCTATTTAGGCTATACCTAACAAAAAGACAAGGAAAATATAGAATACTTGCTATTGTTTTGTATCTTTCTTCTTGATTTTGCTAATGTTTGATTTGAGCAAAATTATACATGGAATGAATTATAGGACATGACAGTCACGATATGTTGCCAAATGGTAATATATAACACAATATTTAGCAAATATTTAAAATATCGACATATATACCGATATTTTTTTTTGATATATTAGCTAACATTTACACCTCTGGCTTTAATTTGTGAAACAAATTGTATCCTATACAAACATGCATCACCCACTATAGCCATAACAGATGCAGATAAAATCATTTTCATCTATGAATCTATATCTTTTTCCATTTATTTTTACTTACTATTTGCAAATGTCTGAGTCTAATATTGAATATTCTCATCTCGATTGAATAAAACAGGAAGGCTCCAGTGCAAATCGCACTTTGGATTTCGCTTCTGCACTTGAAATCAGTTCGGCGGGTAATATCTTCATTTGACTATTGATGAAAATATGAGATCTATTATAACGTAGCATCTTTGGCTCGACAATATGCTCACAACATTATATCTTCGGTTCAAAGGGTTGTGTTGGCCCTTTCTCCTTCTAATTTAAGTTCCCATGCTAGCCTTTGGTCTCCACTTGACACTCCTAAAGCTCACACTCTAGCTCGATGGATCTACCAAAGTTATAGGTGTGTAAACGGACTTTGATTACTTAGTACCTCCTCCTTTGCCAATTATATTTACTATTTATCCAATATAAGCGGGGTTTGGGGTAAGGTTGGATTATTTTAGATCTATTGTATCTGATTTTCTTTTATATTATACAAAAACCCTATTCATGATTCATTTGGTAACTAATAAATCACAAGACGACAAGTCAACCGTTGCACCAAGGCTCCCATTCTGCTGTTCTAGTTCTTTTTTTTTTTTTAAATGTGGAAGTAAGACCACATTTCTAACACTCCTCATGCTTTACAATGGTGTGGATCATGGATTAATGCCCCCTTTTTTAACATTTAAATAGGATTCTCAAATAATCAAATTCCTCCTTTCCATTATTGTCAACCAATGTAACTGAGGTTTATTTCCAGTCTCCAACTCTTATTGGTGAATGCCACAATATAAATAACAATCTAAATTTTATAAAGATAATAAACAATTTAAAGCACAATTTGGATCATTTTGTTACCAATATGGAACGGAGAAGATAAAAGCACCTTACGGATAAAAATCAATTACAAAGATTTTTATGTTGTCTCAATTATATTGCAGACTTCATAATTTTCATAGTTGTATATATGCATTGATTTAATTAAACCTTTGTGATGGGTACCGGTACTTTAGGCCCATAGATAAAATCCATTTTCTCAAAGTTGGGCCCTGGTACCACAGAGATCCAGTAGGCCCAAGTGGTCCAAACGTTAGGGCCAGCCCATACGGGATGGATGACTGAAAGCTCATAAAGGTCTGTGGACTCAAGATGGTTCTTGGACATCAGCCGCCTCTGCAAGAGCGGCGTGCCAGAGATTTGGTGACTATCCTTGTCTGACTGCATGAAGAATGATGACCAAAAGTATGCACCTGATCACTGCAAATATGACAAAGCAGAAGATCACTTGGCATGTTCACAACGTCCCTGGTATGGTGAATGGGGTTAGTGGAGTTGGTAGCAGATTTTCCTACACACGTCAAGCCCACACGGACCACCTTTAAAGGATGGCTCGACCACTATAAATATATTAACTGTACACCTAACAAAGGATCCCAGCATTCACTCTTGCTTAACTGCTATAGAGAGAGAAATAGAAAGAAAGGGAAAGGCTTGAGCACGCTTTGTAACCCCTTTGTAATCTCCAACGGCATAGTGAAGCTAGTTCTCGGACCAAGAGTCTCGTGGTTTCCCTTCTGATTGATGAAAATGTTTTCCACGTAAAAATCTTACGTGCCTTGGTCGTCGTACTTTCCAACTCTCCGCATTCAAATTGTATCCTCGTCCTTAAACAAACATTTTTACCCTTTGTGTTGCACCGGTCTTTCCCAAAAATAGTCGCAGACTCAGCTAAGTTCTCATTCATACAAGTGTGTAAGATCTGAGGACACAACATTGGCGCCGTCTATGGGAAGCAACTAAAAGTCAGTTTTTCACATTTCTACAGAACATCCAGGAACCTTCCGACACCTCTTCAGAAGTCCAGCATGGTGAATACCAGGGCACAAGCTAGTGCATCTGTCAGGGACGATCTTGTGCGATAATGGTCCCGCTCCTTGTATCAGGATAGAGGATCATCACGATCCAGTTGTGCTGGCATTGGCTACTAGGGTGGATGATATGTCCAAAGCCTTATTGACCCTTTGCCCGAAAATGGATGAACAGATGAAAAGAGTGCCTTCCAAGGCCTCCCAGACAGCAAAATCTGAAAACAGGGGCAAGGGGCAGAACACCCAAGCAAACAAGCCAACCAGCGTAAGGTCCTGAGGACTCAAGTTGCCTCAAGTAACAAAGTTCCTCAGAGACTTGAATGCCACTTAGGTCCTCAGGTTCAGGAGGAGAGCCTTGAGAGGCGCAACCCACCTTCTGTTCGTAGTAATTAGGAACATGCTGTTTAGGAGGCAACTTTGCAAAACGATGCACCTCCCAGGGTTAGGGGGATCCCTGAGCAGCAGGCAGTCCAAGAGCCTTATGAACTGAGAAATTATTTCAACGAGAAGAAGGTGGTGGCTCCACCCCACGTCTAGGAGAGATTTGAGAAGGTCTGAAACCGTGTCATTGGCAAAAACAACAGAGAGAGAGCTGATATACTCCAATCTCCGTTCATAGCGGAGATCAGGACAAGGACATTCCCACCAAAGTTCAAGATGCCAAATTTTGACACCTATGATAGAAGTGCTGACCCGATGGATTATTTAAACCACTTCCGTGAGCATTTGAGCTTCCAGGGGCTAGATGAGATGAGTATGTGTCAGTGCTTCCCATTGACACATAAGGGAGATGCGAGAGTGTGATTCTATGGGCTGTCCGCGGATTTTATTTGCTCCTTCAGTGAGCTGATAGTAGTTTTTCTCTCACAGTTTGCCTCCAGCAGAAGAATAGAAAAGCAGCTTTGGCATCTCACTCGAGTAAAGTAGGGTACCAGGGAGAGTTTGAGGGGATTGCTCGCCCAATTCATAGCAGAGGCCAGGTAAATCCCAAAATTGATCGATGGGGTAAAGTTGAACGTGTTCCTATCAGCCTTGGAGGGAGGCGCTTTAAAATGACATTACTATCATTTTAATATCAGAAAAGATCAAGGCTATCCTTGATATGAGATCTCCTCAGACAATAAAGGAAGTCCAAAAACTCACTAGACGGGTAGCTGTCCTTTCTCATTTTTTGGCCAAATCAGCCGAGAGGCACCTGCCGTTCTTCAAGGCCTTAAGAGGGACGAAGACCAATAGTTTTTAGTGGAACAACGACTGTGAGGAGGCATTCCGAGGACTCAAAGGCTACCTGTCAAACCCTTATCTCTTAGCTTCTCTTCAACCAGGCGAGAAGCTGTATCTATACCTTGCGATGTCCGACATGGCCTTGAGCTCGGTGTTGGTACGACATCAGCATGATAAATAGCAGCCCGTCTATTACGTGAGTAAGACTCTGGCTGATGCGGAGACCAGGGACCCGCTCACGGAGAAGATAACTTTGGCGTTGGTATATTTTGTACAAAAGCTTAGACCGTATTTCAGGCGCATAAAGTGGTGGTACTGACCGATCAGCCATTGAGAGCTATCTTACAGAAGCCCAAGCTGTTAGGACGACTGGTTAAGTTGGCTATTGAGTTGGGTGAGTTTGATATCGAATTCCGTCCAAGGCCAGTCTTAAAAGGGCAGATGCCCTCGCGGACTTTGTTGTTGAGGCAACGACCCCGACCCTTGGTAATCCAGACCATCATGGTGCAGACGGGATAAGTGAAGTAACAACATGGACACTACACGTGGATGGCTCCTCAAGGAAGGACGGCTGTGGAGTTGGCCTTATGCTGTGAATGCCTGAGGGATTAGAGATAAATTATTCAATGACCCTGGCATTCTCAACCACAAACAACGTCGTAGAGTATGAAGCACAGCTAGTAGGACTCCAATTAACTAAGGAATGCTCAGCCAAAAATCTGGTTGTCTACAACGATTTTGAGTTAGTCATCAACCAACTCCGCTGACATTTCGAGGTTAATAGCCCACAACTCTCCAAATACCTCTCGAAGGTCAAGGGTATGATCGTGGACTTTGAGAAGGTTGAATTTGTCCATATCCCAAGAAAAGAGAACAGGAAGGCCGACATGTTGGCAAGAGCAGTAGCTTCCTAAGACCCAGAGCAATATGCCCGATGAATGTGAGAAGTTCTGAACAGGCCAAGCATCGAGGACCTCGAGCAAGAAATGTTGCAAATCTTGAGCAGCAGCACTTGAATGACTCTCTACTTAAGGTATCTGTCTAAGGGGACATTAGCTGAGGATGCGGACACAACCAAGAGGATAAAAAAGACAGTAAGTTGGTACACTATTATGGGCAGTCAATTGTACCGATGACGGTTCTCGACCCCTTACCTGAGGTACCTCACTCTCGAGGAGGCAGAATACGCCTTCCAAGAAGTGCACCTCGGGATCTTTGGATCCCACATTGGGGGAAAGAACCTAGCCTTCAAGCTCATGAGGTAAGGGTACTATTGGCCAACCATGAAGTACGACACCATGAACTTTGTGCATAAATAGGAAAACTTCCAAGTCTACGGCAACATGACTTACTGACCCCACACTGAGCTCCGAGCACTGCAATCACTATAGCCCTTTGCCTAATGGGGGCTTGACATTCTTGGACCACTTCCAGTGGCGACAGGATAAAGAACGTTTTTTATCATTGGGATTGACTACTTTACTAAATGGGTCAAGGCAGTGCTGCTCGCAAAGATTATAGAGTAGAACGCAATGAGTTTGTCCGGCAGAACATTGTGCACAGGTTCAGGATTTCCGAGTGCATCGTGATTGACAATGGGATGCGGTTCACTGGGAAGCAGTTCACTAAGTACTACACTAGCTTGAGGATCAAGTTGGTCCACATATCAGTCGCGTATCCACAGAGCAACAGGCAAGTGGAGGTTGCAAACCGCACGATCTTACATGGACTCAAGACAAAGCTGGAGAACTCCAGGGGCTCATGGGTGCACAAGCTGCCATCTGTCCTCTAATCGCACAAAATAACTCTGAGGGAACCCACAAGAGAGATGCCATTCAGCTTGTGTTATGGGATAGAGGCAGTTGTTCCAGTGGAGGTTGGCATTCCAAGTCTTCGGGTAGAGTGTTTCAGTCCCAGCGACAATAGCCAAAGGCTTTGAGAAAATCCCAATATGCTTGAGGAAGTCTGAGACTAAGCGAGGCTGAGGACAGTGGCATATCAGCAAAGGGTTGCTTGATATTACAATAAGAGGGTGAAGGCACGATAGTTCGAGGTAGGAAACCTAGTACTGAGAAGTATAGAGGCCACAAGAAAAAACACAGGCCGAAATAATCCCTCCCCAAATTGGGAAGGGCCGTTCATTGTCTCTACTATCCTTTGGAACGAGGCCTATAAGTTGCGAACCCAAGAAGGTAGGTTGGTCCCTCGGACATGGAATGCCACACACCTCAAAAAGTATTATCAATAAATGTACGAACGGCTAGGTAAGGAAAAACGCATCATTCGATGTGCTTGTAACACGTTTTGTTGGGGTAATGAAATTCCCTTTCTTTTATTTCTTGTCTTGCATATTATTGAATGATTGCATGTTATCTCATTGACCCATAAGACCTAGGCTACCTCTAAGTCAAGTGAAAGTATTCTTTTCACTTGCCCCAAAACTCGGCTATGTCCGAGTGGTCCAAGAGGTCGTACTTAAAACTCGACTATGTCTGAGCGGTCCAAGAGGTCATACTCAAAACTCAACTATGTCTGAGCGGTTCAAGAGGTTGTACTCAAAATTTGGCTATGTCTGAGTGGCCCATGAGATCGTATCCAAAACTCGGCTGTGTCCGAGCAGCCCAAGAGGTCAAATTAAAATTTGGGCACGATGCTAAGCAACTCTAGAGGTTGAATTCAAAACTTTGGGGGCCTAAAGTAGAAAGCATGCGACGACCTTAGACATAGAATCTTCAGCCTAAGACAGTCGGACAGATCAGACATGATGCTAATATAAGACGAAGTTGCTTTAGCAAACATGTCATAAAGTTATAAAAGAATCAAACGTTCCATTGGACCGAGTAAGACAAACCAAGCATTTGCACTTAAACAATGTGAATTTTATTGATGTAAACAATGTGTGTATAGTAGCATACGTGTAAAACAAAAATGTGTGCAGTCAGTCCTCAGAAGTCCCTGGCTGAGGAGAAGTGCCCTGCTGCTGCTGTCCTCCAGGTCTCGGGATGACTAGATGGCCTGGGCATAGAAGGGCTGGGAGGCCGATTCCTTCTTGCATTGCCGTATAGTCCTCCATACATGTAGCACTGGCATTTTGAGGGTCAAACACGGCTGTGGGGAATCGAGGGCTTAACAACTTCATTACATGACGACACAAGTTGATGCCGTCCCAGTACTTACCCTCTAACGCTGGACCAATGTCTGCGGCCCTCACTGAAATCCTCAACACTTCTTCCAGCTGAAGGTTCCTGTACCTCAGCAATTTATACTGAACTTACTGAAACTTCAATGTATCTTCTAGGAACGCAATCTTCCCCTTGGCCTCAACAAGTTTAGCCTCCAAGCGTTTGCTGGCCCTAGCCAGGGCCCTGGAAGCTTCCAACTCCGCGCAAACTTGGGCAACCTCGTTGACAATTACGCCAAAACCACCGATCAGATCCTGATGCTGTAAATGTAAGAGAAGTCAAGCAAGCACAGACAACAAACGATAAAATCAAAAGAAAGGTATACAAAATACCTTGATCACAAGAGGATTTCCTGAAGTGCTTTCCCCTCAAGGGGCCTCTGGCTCCTCGGACTCTGTGTCTATAGCCTCTTTCACCATAGGAACCTCAACTCTGGCCTCGAGCACAAGGGCAGCAATATCCAAGACTGGGGGTCGGCCACTTCAGTATGATCCTAGGCCCTAGCCTGGGCTTCAGGTGAACATGAGGCCTTGCACCATCCTTGACCAAAGGCTCCTCAGGGGCTGCAGTCAGCTTCATCATCAAACTAAAAATTTGGATTGCAAGGCACAGGGGCACAACAGTCTTTACAACAAGTGGTTCTGCAGCACGATCTTCCTCGACCTCAGTAACCTCAGTGATCGTCGTCCTTGTCGTCATCATTGTTACTTCCTCGGCTGGAGTCGTACCAGCCTCACTCTCATCATGTCCCACGACAGTGTCCTCGGGAGGATTATCAATCTACTCCAAGACCTCACCAGTAAACTCGGATGGAATGTTAGGAATAGGTTCATCAACAAGAGGTCGGGCAACAGAAAGATCTGCGGACTAACACGTAGGATCAGATAGTTGCCTAGAGGGCTCAACAATTGCTGAAGGTTCGACGCCTTGAGCCTCTCGGACTGGCATCCCACATGGAGGTCTTGGCCTCCTCATGAGAGGCGCCACAGTTGTGTCCTCGTCATCAGATGAGAGGAAATCGACAATGCTCGCCGGATGCTTCGAAGCTTCTATCCAACGACTCATCCTTAGCCGCTCAGACGGATCCTCAATCCTCAGAGACATTTCCTTCCTCCTCAGCCTCTTCTTCTTCTTCAAGGAGGCGGTAGTGGCAACAGAGTCAGCGGGGACGCTATAGTGTTCATCACGAGTTCCCCACTTGGCCTTCTCCAAGTTCTCAGGCCATAACCAAATGTTCTATTTATTTTCATTGAAGGCCACAACCAAGGTTGGCCAGCATCAAATCTACAGACTCCTGGGCAACCTCCCTCTCACTTGTAGAAGGGTCTGCATCCACGTTACCCCAAACGTTCAAGACAACCCAGTTCTCCTGAACTCCGAGGAAGAAGAACTTATTTTTCCACCTTTTGGTGGAATCTGGATTTTCACCGCTCATAACAGTAAAATTAGGACGTGGAGTGGCAATGATCTAGTCCAGGTTATGGGTGAAGCGAAATACAGTCTTCACCATGGCGGCCTCAAGTATTTGATCATGGCAACGAGCAAAAACACAGAGTGAAATAAGGTACCTGACCGCGTTAGGCTGTAACCTAGGAAATGGAACCTTGAGTGCTTTCATGATGAGATAAAGCTCCGGTGGGATAGGAAAATGAAGCCCACCCTTGGGATGGACTTCGTAAACGGTGATAAAACCATCAAGTGGGCTGCATGTCCTCTGATAAGGCTCTGGGATCACCATGGTTGTCGGCTTAGGAATATCATACTTGACACGGATGGCTTCGAGCCTGCCTAGAGAGACAGAGGAAGTGATGTCGTTAACCCCAGGAACCATGGGAACCCAAAAAAGGGAACGGAAAAGGAATGTGAAGAAGAGAAGCTTGGAGAGAAAATGACCAAAAGTTTTGGAAGAACACTCCTTAGGGTTACTTAAATGAAAATGAAGGCAAGCCGTAAAATTTAAAATTGGAAGAAAAGCAAAAGGCGCACGCCATCATTACCAGGGCACGTGGCGATCCCCCATATGCTGCCAAAGATAGTGGGCCTTGGCTTCCATAGGCAACGTTAATCAAATCGACGCGCATTTAATGCACTTTAATGGCCAGAAATGGCGGCACAGACAAGCATCTCGGACTTAAAAGGATCTCTTGGACATACTCTCGCTGAAGGCTTTAAGCACGAAAATGTTCGAGGATATTTTTGGTTGTCCGAGGACACCATCACAAAGTGCGCCGCAGTGCTCAATGCTACAAATTTCCTTAGACATTTTGGGGCAGTGACAGACCACTGCGTGTCCTCAATCATTCTGACCAATATGCCCTAGGCTAATGTCCGCGGACCCAAAACCAGGCTAATGTCTGCGGACCAGAAAAAAAAGGACCAAGCGTCAACTTCAAACAAAGGCTGAACAACGCCACTAAGTGAAGGGACGAGCTGACTTCCAAATGGAAATGCCATCTACATGAGAGCTGTCCGCGTCCCATAGACATGCCAAAAGGAGAAAGGATTCATGCAACCAATGAGGAGAATAAAGGCAACAACTACTTTTATTAATCAAACTTCCTTACAAAGTACATGACTTGTGACAGTAAAAGTATAAGAAAGAGGAATAAGATACGGCTTGGGGTATAAACCCCAGGACGACTGCCCAGGATGCTTGGGACATGGAAAGGGAGCTAGATCCACATGTGATCACCATAGCTCCACAGTCGGTAACCCAACAAGCCCAAGGGCTGTCGGTGTTGGTTAGCTCCTGCGGGCTAGCCCATTGTTAAAAGCAGAAGCAGAACCAACACCTGTGATAGGAGCTTTGGCGAGGAAGCGGGAAACATGCGCTCCCCTGACATGAGCTCCATCATTTGCCTCCCCTCTAGACTATACATGTGATATTCAAGCGAAGTGGAGACCATCGGCGAAGCGTCACACCAAAGACAAAGTTTCCTATGATGGCTCCTCCACGATCCTCCTCCACGCTGGAGATCACCGTAGTCTGGAGGGAGACACACGACGACAGCAGAGTGGTCGAGCCACCCTCATTAATATGAGGAATCGCCCATAGTAGGGGCATGAGGACAGTCTTTATTGGGAGCTTCAAATCTCTAGCTAGTTCATCCAACTCATTTGCGGATTCTCATTGGAAGCGGAGTGAGCCAAGGCTCTCACACTGTTCCTCCGAAATAAGCTAAGGAAGAATCACACCAGTCGAGGAATCCTCCTATTTATAGGCGAGCTGGCGCCCTACCTGCACTTAGTCGGGCACACTTTCCATTGGCCATTGTTTATGGGGAAGGAAAACCCATAGTTCCCAGGTGAGCACAGGCATGAAAACCCAACCCATCAGGATGACAAGTCACTGTAGTGTCTGGAAAGCCTGAACGACTGCATGGGAAAGACGCAACGTCAGAATACCTGGGGAAGGAGCGACGTCAGAAGGCCTAGATAAGACATGACACCAAGAAAAGGACAAAAATGGTCCCCGAACCCAAAAGTGAACATGCCAGGCCTCGACTGCAAGTTGGCCCAGACATAGGGGGCTAGTGATGGGTATCGGTACTTTAGGCCCATTGGCAAGATCCATTTCTAAGAAATTGGGTCATGGTACCACAGAGATCCGGTAGGCCCAGGAGGCCCAAGAGGTCCAGACG
This sequence comes from Nepenthes alata, assembly GCA_028571085.2. Lineage (NCBI taxonomy): Eukaryota > Viridiplantae > Streptophyta > Magnoliopsida > Caryophyllales > Nepenthaceae > Nepenthes > Nepenthes alata. Next base: position 16,491 of record JAOVVI020001980.1, read on the forward strand.
CTAGGGCTGGCTCATACGAGATAGATGACTGAAAGCTCATAAATGTCCGTGGAGTCAAGATGGTTCTCGGATATCAACCACCTCTATAAGAGCGATGTGTTAGTGATTTGATGACTAACCCTGTTAGACTTCATGAAGAATGATGGCTAGATGCATGTACCCAATCACTACAGATGTGACAAAACAGAAGATCACTTGGCGTGTACACAATATCCCTAGCATGGTGAATGAGGTCAGTGGAGTTGGTGGCAGATTTTCCTACACACGTCAGGCCCGCGTGGACCTCCCTCAAAGGATGGCTTAACTGCTATAAATATATTAACTGTACACCTAACAAAGGATCCAAACATTTACTCGTGGTTTTCCTTTTTGATTTGTAAGAAGGTTTTTCACGTAAGAATCCTGCGTACCTTGGTCCTCGTACTTTCTAACTCTCCGCATTCAAATCGTATCCTCGTTCTTAAATAAACATTTTTACACTCTGTGTTGCACCGGTCTTGCCCAAAAACGGTCGCGGACTCAGCCAAGTTCTCGTTTGTACAAGTGTGTAAGACCCGAGGACGCAACACTTTGTATGATATGATGTCCTATAGTAGACCAAAAGTACTATGATCTTTTCCCGAATCTCATACATAGGGAAAGTTTCATACACTTGAGCTACCTTTTGTTATAATATGGCATGGTATCAAGAAGTTGTCCCATCGCCTATTCTCCAATGAATTGAACAATCGCCCTTATTTTGATTTGTACTTATTTGCTATCATCATGGCGCTCTGGTATTGTAAATATGCAAAGAATTTCACAGAAAAAGAGAGATTATCCGCCCCCCCACCCCCGACCCCAAAATAAAAGAAAAGCATGAAATTGTTTGGTGATTGTGAAAAAAAGAATA
>JAOVVI020001981.1:0-22331 GCA_028571085.2 Nepenthes alata
TCTAAACCATATCACCAGAGATGAGCAGCATCTCGTCAACCTCTAGAACAAGAATGCCCAAGTTGGGGAGGATTTGAGGACCCGGCTTAGTCCGAAGGAAGTGGGCCATGCACTAAATGTCCGGTTCTGGGGTGGCGTTAAGCTTAACAGGCAGATCGTATCCTTAGCCGCCCTAGACTTCCCAGTTGGCTTCCTCGATCCATGGAATCGTGGTGCTCGGTGCCAGCCTGACCTAACGGATTTCTCCAAGAGAGGGGGAGAGCCCTCAACGCATCCATCGGGGAACCCCCAGTCTTAGGATGATTGACTTTTTGAGCTGTAGACCTAGACAACATTTCATTCAGGGGATCCGCATCTTCTCATGTACATTTTGCCTTTAAAATAAGTCAGCAAACCTTTTCTTTTTAAACATTGTCGCTCATCCTTTTGTGTTCATGTGGAATCTTATATTGTTTGATGCTTCGTTATTTACCAGCTAGGTGTTATGGTCATTGCAGTTAGGCTTGGTGTAGACGCTAGGGTCTGGTTGTGCTCGTTTCAGTTGGAGAAAGTCGCGACACTTTTGGTGCTCTTTCATTTGAGATGACATTGTCGCATGTCTACTAGCGAGCCGCACTAGGGTTAGCTAGGTTTCATGACCGCAGCTACCAGGCCCTAGTGAAGTCAATGTTGTCGTCCGCACGGTATTGTTGGAGCTCGGTCTAACTTGAGGAAAGTCATCGCTTTTGCGCACTTGATCTTAGTTTTCCAACCATTATCGACTGATGGTACTCTTCCCTTTTGGAGGGAGTTGTTGCATGCATGCTATAGAAGTCCCCTAAGGTTTTATTGGTAGTAAGATGGGGAGGTTCGATGCTTGGTCCACGAGTCCCCCGGGCCGTGGTATTTGACCGAGTCCACGAGTCCCCTAAGTCACTCGATTGTTGGAACTGAAGTTCAAATTAAAACATCTTTGGGCTGTTTGATTTACAGGGCCGAGGTTTTAAGTAATCGGTTGGGTGACCGGTGAAGGAAATATTTAATTTCATGCAACACAATGCAAGCACTCATATGAACAAATAATAATAAATAAATAGTGATTTTATTAATTTAAATGTGGTACATTTCACAAGCACTCCTAATGATGTATGTTAGACCTACCTGGGTTTGATGAGGGATTATTGGTAATATTTATTGAGGTCGATAGTGTTCTATATCCTTGGGACCAATTTGTCATTCTGGGGGAACAGCTTGTACACGTCATTTTGGGAAATTGTTGAGATGAGGAATGGGTCTCCCCAATTTGGGAAGAGTCTATTCTTATTGGCAATCTTCCCATGGTCTTTATACTTTGGAGAATTTGGTCTTCCACCTCAAATAGGTGTGCTTTCACCCTCTGATTGTAATATTGGGTAAACTATTGCTGATAGGTCTCCACACACATCTTGGCGGTATCCTGCGCTTCTTCATTGCTCTTTAAGTCGGGAGTTGTCGAGTAGATAAAAACTTTCGACCCGGATGCTAGGCAGTCTGATCTTTATTGGGATGACCGCCTCTGTCCCATAGTAAGGTTGAAGGCCGTCTCGTGGGCAGGTTCATTTGGTGTTTTTTAGTATGACCATAATATGGAAGGTAGCTCATTTGCCAAGGGGCCCTACTATATTCTAACTTTCTCATCAATCCATGCAATATGGTTCGATTTGTGACATTCACTTGCCCGTTCATTTAGGGATACGTGACAAAGGTGTGGACAAACCTGATACCAAAACTTGAGCAATACTTGATGAAATACTTGCCGGTGAATTGAATTCCGTTGTTGGTTACTATAATGTCAAAAATCCCGAATTGACATATGATACTATGTCGAATGAATTTTGTCACATTCTGTTTGGTGATCCGAGTTAGTGGAAAATCTTCTACCTACTTTATAAAGTAGTCGATACTTATTATGATGAATTTTCTTTGTCTAGATGCAATAGAAAATGGGACGAGTATGTCAAACCCTACTTTGCGAACAATTAAGAGGCCTCTAGGGCTCTCAGTTCACGTGGGCATTTAATGGGACATATTTCTGTGAATCTCACAATTTTTATATTTCTTTACGAATTTCACTGTGTCTTTTGTTATTGTCAGTTAATAATAACCTTGACGCATTATCTTAAAAGGTTCTTGCTTCAAATGTGTGACCCACAAATGTCGAGATGTACCTTGCTCAATGCTTTGCAAGCTTCTTCAAGCGTGAGACACTGCATGTATGGGGTGAAATATCCATGGCGGTACAATCTCTCGTCCACGATAGTGTACTCGCTTGTCATCTTCTTCACACGTTTGGTGTCCTTTGAGTCTTTCAGAGAGTGTCGTCAGTGATGTATCTTTAGTAGAGAGATATCTAACTTTCGTTGTTCGAGACTCGTAGAACTTCCTGCTCGGGCTCTTGTATATTTAGGGTGTCCATGATTGTAACTCTATATCAAACTTGCCCAATTCGATGGCCCATTTGACAAATCGTTTAGATTTGTCGAGCTTCTATTGGATTCTCTACAATATTTGATCGGTCAAGACGATGATCTTATATGCTTGAAAGTACGGTCGTAGTTTTCTGGCTGAATAAACAAGTAGTAAGATATTTTTTTTGGCATGTAAGTAACTAGTCTCAGTATTTGTCAATATTTTACTGACATAGTAGACTGGTCATTGCACATTAGACTACTATTGTATCAGGGTTGAACTTAGCGTCGTGTCTGAAACCACGAGTTATAGGTAGAGATCCTTGCCTTCTTCTAGTGACATCAATAAAGGAAGACTAGCAAGGTATTCCTTTAACTCCTGGAAGGCGGCTTGGCAGTCAGTTGTCCATTAGAAATCATACGCCTTTGTTTCCCTCGAGTTCTTGAAGAAATGAGGATACTTCTCGATCAATTTTGTTAGGAAATGAGATAGCACTACAAGCGTTCAGGTCAGCTATCGGACATCTTTCATGGTCCGGGGAGGATTCACATCCATAATGACTTTTATCTTCTCGGGGTTCACTTTAATTCCCCGTTAAGAGACAATAAAGCCTAAGAACTTTTCAGAGAAAGCTTTAAAATACACTTGGTAGGGTTTAGCTTATCTGGTGCGCCCGGAGCACGTTGAAGGCCTCGTCAAAATCCTAGATACGGTCGATAGTGGTTTTACTTTTGACGAGCATGTTATTTATATATACCTTTATATTTTGGCCAATTTAGATTTTGAACATTTTATTCATGAGTCATTGGTATATGGTGTTTGCATTCTTCAACCCGGAAGGTATGACCTTATAGCAATACACCCCTAGTCTGTTATGATAAAAGTGTGCTCTTTATCATTGTGACTCATCTGAATCTGGTTGTAACACAAGTATGCGTTTATGAAACTCAGTAACTCGTGACTGGACGTAGAGTCTACTAGTTGTCGATCCAGGGTAACAGAAAATTGACCTTTAGGCACGCCTTATTCACATCAGTGAAGTTGACGCACATCTGCCACTTCCTATTACTCTTTTTGATGAGGATCATGTTCGAAAGCCTGTCTGGGTATTAAACTTTTCTGATAAAACCTACATAAAGTAGATTTTTTACTTCTTCCTAGATGGTAAGAAGATGTTTGATAGAATGACTCCTCCGCTTTTACCTAATGGGTTTATGATTGGATTGAGGTCTAACTTATGGATCATTATTCTGAGTGGTACCCTAGACTATTGGTGAGTGTCCATGTGAAGACGTCAGAATTCTATTAGAGGAAGATGATCTGTTGGTCGCCTAGGGGTCCACCAGTGAGCTTTCGATCTGTATGCACTTTTCGGGATCATTGGGGTCAAATGGAATCTGGTCGGTTATCTTGCCAGATTGGGTTGCTGTAAAGTAGCATCATCCCAATGATCGAAATCTTCGGCCGGTCGGTCAAGAGTGGCTTGACTGATTTGGGATAAGTAACATGTTTGATTGGTCACTTGGTCACCTAGGACTTCTCTAACGCCGTGTACTATTGAAAATTTTACCTTAAAGTGTGGAATTTATGTTATTACCCTGAATTCCGTTAGGCATAGTTAGCCGAGAATGGTGCTGTAGATTGAAGGTAGATCGACCACTAGGAACGTAACCATTTGGGATACTATCTTTAGGTACGTTCCCAAGGTAACTTCTAACTGGATGGTCCCCTGGATCGACACTAGTTCGTTGTCCAGTCTGTAGAGGGGTCTCTCAGCCAATTTCTTTTGACCCTTCTTTAGTCCCTGTTGGAAATACACATCGACGTAAAGAAAATTACAAAAACTTTCATTATCGATAACGACTCGTTTTAGTTGGTAGTCAATTGTACCATCCAAAACGAGTACGGATAGAACTAAAGGCAGAATGGAGAGTTATTACATGTACTATATCATCGTTGCTAAAATTAATGACTTCATTTTCAACTCCTTCCATCGGCTTCTTATTGCTAGCAGTTGTCTTTGGGCGGTCCAAGGCGTTACTCTTGGATGGCCTGGTTGTCACCATATTAACGACCTTAACCGCAACCCGGTTCCTCGATTCTCTGCCTTATCCTCACTTGCCCCGCTGAGGGACCATCCCAGGTTTTGCAAAAATTTAGTAAGATTTTCATTTCGGATCAAGTCCTCAATTTTCCTCTACAGAGTTTAACAGTCTTCTGTGCTGTGACTCAAAGATTGTAAGTAGTTGTAGTACTTCGATTGGTCTCCTCCCTTCGGGACATTAGTCGGCTTCAGCCACTTTAGAAATTTTTTATTTCGAATCTGTATGAGGATGTTGGTTCGGGAGTCATTTGGAGGGGTCAAGTATAGTGGCCAGAAATCCCTTTGAGCTCCTAGCTCTTCCCTAGGTTACTTCCTTGAGTCTCGGGAGTCAACGTGGTCTCTATTTCTCTTTCTCCTGTTCACCGGCCCTTGATGGAAGTGGTCTAATTGCTACTTCACCTCGTTGGCCTCCTCGGCGGTTATGTAGGCACGACTATGGTCTTTGCCTCCTGGAAGGCATTGGGGTCCTGATAGGCCAGGTGTTTGAAGAAATTGCTTGGCTCCAGAGTTGACATGAAGGTGTTCAACTTCACCTCGTCAGTGAGCTTAGGTATTTGCTGGGCCTCAGTGGTGAAATGGGTTAGGAAATGCTTCGAGCTCTCATTTAGCCTTTACTTGATACGGGCAAGTTGCCAAGGCAACTTCCCCTCCCTTTTACTAGAGATAAACTACAATAGGAAGCTGTTAGTCAACTCCTGGAACGTCCAAATCGAATTCAAATGCAAGTGATAGAACCAAATTCGGTTGTCCCCTTTGAGAGTCAACAGTAAGCACATGCACATGATAGTTTTTCCTAAGGCATGGAAGCTTAGCAGGGTATGAAAATGATCCAAGTGATCTATTGGGTTAGAACTTCTGTCGTAAGACTCCAGGGGTGGCATCTTGAATTTATGAGGGTACGACTGTGTCCAGATTTTCATCATGAATAACGATCTCCTCAGATCGGCGGAGTGTCCTTTGGCGCCTTCTCTAAACACGTGTGGACATATTTTGTCCACGCTCTCCCTCATTTGAGAGGAAGTCACGATTCTCTTCACGTTGAGAAAGGTCCTTAACTCTGAGGGATTCAGCGAGAGGTGCTGGACTGGGTGGCTACTACCCTTCTTTGGCTTGGCACTGCTCGATGCTCCCTCCTGGGCCGGCGACCTTCGGTCGATGCAGAAATAGCGAGGATTCCGCTGCTTTGGACTTTCATCCCACATCCCACGACTTAATCGGCCTCCCAACAACGATTGGGCCTTGTCATTCGAAGCCGCCCGGACTTGAAGGTCGTCAGGCTACTGTGTCTTCTTGATTGGCTGTTTCTTCCTCCAGCTCTTCCGCTTTAAAGCCGAAGTACGGGTGGTGGAGGAAGGAGGCCCTAACTTCTACTTGCCTTGGCGTGCACAGAGGGTTTTGAGCATTTGGGATATGTTATCCATTTGAGTGGCGAGCGTTTGTGTGAAACGCACAGGTCGCTCCTCCACATGGCTACCCGCGGAGGGGTCATCATCAAGTGAGGCAACGCCCTTAGTCGAAGCACTGGTTTGAGCCTTGGTGTTGACTATGTTTGTTTCTATTATGGTGGTGGTTTGGCTTTTCGGTCATTTCTAGTAAACGGTGCCAATGATGCGTCCTCGGATCTGAATAGTTGTACGGATTAGGGAGCCACTTGATCTTCCTCAATGGGTTAAATTAAAATGGGTATGATATCCATCACCATGAATAAAATTCTCCACACTACAACTAAAAATAAGATGTCAAAGGATTAGCGAAATTTACTCTTTGATATATCCTCTGACACTTAAATTAGAAATCCTTCCGTAAGAAAGGAAAAATATAAGGATATTAAGACAATATGTGAATGCACGAAGAAAAGGGAATTGAGCGTGGACGGGAGGATTGAACTCCGGTGGTTGCGTTCAACGTGGAACGACTTGGAGGTGCCTCGACTGAGAGTGACTTAAAGATAAAGAAGCGCGCTATTGAGAGCGGCTTAGAGGGCGAGATGGTGCGCACTGCTAGGTGAGGCTTGGAGAGCGGGAGAGATCTGATCGCCAAAGAGTGGGGTGGTGAGTGAAGCGTGTGCTCACGGATTTGAGTAGCCTTAGGAAAGAGGGGCTCCTTGCTCTTTGATGGGCGCTTTAGTGCGTAAGTTCGTTTTATTTGGAAGACTTGAGGAAGTAGGATTGCTTGCCACTCCTTGCAAAGGTGAAGGATATTTAAAGTCGATGCAGGTGGTTCGGGCTCCATTGGACTGCATGGCTGGTGCCAGCTGCCTCACCGATGCGTTTTGTCCCGACAATTGTAGGTGCATGCTATGACAATTGTTACTGTCGGCCAGTTAATTCTTCTTGCATTAGGACAATTCTGGAAATCTTCGCTTGGGAGCTATCTTTTGAAAATGATTCGCTAAGACAAAATTATTATCCCGGGTGGCGCACAATCCTGGAGAAAATATTCTCCAAAAAGTAACTGTTGACCTGGAAAGATACGTGATCTTGGAAGATATTCGGGGGATATCTACTGAGCCGTCTGAGATGGTTATGACAAGTCTTCGCTACGCTACTTATCGGTTAGTGAGTTGGAGGGGTTCTTGCGTGACTACCCTAATCGCCTGTTCTTGGCTAGATGAACCCGAGTTGGCCCGCCTGGTCCCAGGCCTTTGTGTGGCAACGCAGTGGGCCACTGTCCTCTAGGCCCTTCATTCATCTTTGGGCTTAATCTTAAGGCTGGTTTATTTATGGTTATACCCATTTGCTTAAATAGTGAAATTTAATTGTTTTAAAAAATTTATAAAGATTAGTTAAAATATATAAATATTATATGTAAACATAATTAAAAAAATAAATCTAATTAATTTTTAATTCAAATAATGTCACGGGAAAATAACTTCTACGATTTGGTGTAAATTATAATTTTTTAAATATTTTTAATTTAGACATTAATTTAACAATTTATGAGAATATAAAAAAGTTTTTTCATCGTTAAAAAATAAGTAGATCTAGAGATAGATGATCACTTTTTTTTTTCCTTACAATTTCATCAGTTAGATGTGTGCTTTATAAAAAGAAGAAATTTTCTTTATTATTATTCATTATTAATAAAGTTAATAATACTTTTTCAATTCTTTTTTATCCTATAAAGGTATTAAATATAATGAATTATTTTTTCTACTATAATTTTTAAGATAAACGCTTAAATGTCCTTTAAAAACAAGTAAATAGTTTCAAAATTTTAAAAATTATTTTTGAAAATTATATTTATGTGTAATTATTAATTTTTATATAAATATTTTTGTTTAAATATATACTTTGATCGTATTTTATGTAAATGTTACAAATTTTAAAATATGTTATATTTTTGTTAATTTTATATAAATATACATTTTAAAAATAAATTTAAAAATAAAAAAAAATATATGCATTGATATGTACCGTATGAATTTTAAAATGGGACCATTATGATTTTTGACAATAATAATTAGACTGTATATAATTTGTTTCGATTTAACGATAAATTTTTACTTAAATTTGACTTAATTTGATCGGGTCGAATTCGTAATATCCAATTTGGCACCGATAAAGCCACGGAAGCAGCACCGCATCAATACCACTAACGCGGGCGTGTTTAGTGCTGGCTGGAAGCTTAGGGAACGAAATCAAACCCTTGCCCTTGACGACATCACCAGCCATATCTTGCGATCAAGGTTCTTTCTTACTCTCTCCCTGTATTTCGTTTTGATTTCATTCTAATGTTTGAATTCCCTAGTAAAGCTACATTAATTCTTCTGTTCTTCGTTCAGGTGGAAATTCGTTGCCATTAAAGCGACCCGATGCTGAAAAGAGTGACGACGAGGTAATGGCATAATGCAATTATCTTGTCACTTTGTTCTTATTCGGTGGTTTGCTGCTATGTATTTCGTGGGAATTGGGATCTGGAATTAGATTTTGATTATTGTAGTGTATTTGGGAGCGCCGACCATGTTAGGGAAGGGAAAAAGCTTATTTACCGTTTTTCTTTTGTTATGGCGATTTATCGGATAGAGAGTTTTTATTGAGTTGTTAAAGAATTTTATTATCTTAACGATCAAATCAAGTCCAACAGCTGCTTGATTGACTTCATTAATTAGAAACTGAAAGGCCGAAATTGGATCGGATCAGGTATCTGAGATACCGAAAATGCTTGACTGATTCAATTGATACATATACTCATTATAATGAATGACAGAATCTCTGCATGGCAATGTAGCCAGAGGGGAAAATGAAACAGACGGTGCGTATTAGTTATTTGTTGCGGTTTAGTTTGAAAGGGGAAAATCTAACCCCCGAAATCATTATCTTAGAAGTTGATGGGTTGTAATCTTTGGAGATTTGTTTAATTTTTGACATCAGGATGGCGCTGCCATACTTGTTCATTATTAAAAGTTGAGAGACATGAATTTTTATTTCACTTTATTGTATATTTTTTTTTGCATAAATTCAGTGGTAAGGTTTATTTTTTCCCTTCTGGTCTACTTTGGTAGTTGGCCATCCCTGATCTGTGATTTGAAGATTGATGGTCTCGTGTTAGTATCTTGAAATTAGTCCCTCATTGGTTTCTTTATTTGTGATTTTCCTTCTTTTTTACTTTCAGTAACTGGCTAAACAGTGTAAATTAAGAGTGTTGGTTTCTGAACCTCTTGTTTGAATTGTGTGGAGATGAATCGATAATACACAATAAGACAATAATAATTACAAGTAATGAGATATATAAGATTTTACGTGAAAATTTCCTTTTCAAATAGGGGAAAGACTACAGGTTTATAAGTCAGAAAAATATATACTATATGGTATGTCTGATTACAACAACCTCCAATAAATTCAAGAATACAACACATTGTAATAAATGAGCATGAATAATGAAGAGTACAAAGACAAAAGAGAAGAAATATGTTCGGTAAAATATCCTTTACAATTATGAAAATAACGTATCTGAAGTCGGTGGAGAATAAAATATAATTCAAAACTCAAACGAATGAGCGAATATTCTTCTTCTCCCTTTTCTCTCCCTTTTTCTTCCTTTATTTATTGTGTCCGCGCTTATTGTCTCAAAATCGCAAAAGATTAACCCTAAAATTGTGTTAGAAAGATTTTGTACTAGGAATGGTGCTTGAGTGCAGAGGAGGCGCGCATGAGGCATGAGCCCACTGTGCAATCAATTCACAAGCGCCCCTTAGGCATGTATCAGGTGCTGTGCAATTTTGGCAAATTGCGCTTTTTGGGTGCCACTAATCTGCAGGATTTGCGAACATGCATGCATTAGACACCTGTCATGCGCTACTCAACAGGTTTCCCCGATTAGGCCAAAGTATGTTTGCCATCGTGCATATCACCGGACAATACATCAAATTAGTATAGAATTCATAAGGGAATGACTCACAACCTAATAAATTTTTTCTCACGACCTTGTGGGGGCTATCATCATCCCGATTACAGTTTGGCAAGCTTCAAGCTTTTTCATTTGCACTACTTTGGTTATTATGTCAGATCCATTCTCCTCAATCCCGAACTTATTTAAGTGTTAGCAATTCTGAATCAATGATATTTCTCACCCAACAATATCTCACATCAATATGCTTTAATTGGAAATAAAATGATGAGTTTCTACAATGATGAATAGCACTTTAATTGTCACAAAGGAACACATATTACTCCTACTTGAAGCCGTGGCTTCAGACGAACTTCCTCGTTCACAACATCTTATTTGCCTCTGTCACCGTAATAAATTTTCTTCAGTAGCATAGAGAGCAACACTGTTTACAGTCTGGATTGTCACGAAACAGCTCCTCCTGCTAATATAACTAGATATTCCGATGTGGATTTCTGAGAGTTAATATCGCCCGCTATGTCTGTATCAATATATCTAACTAGAAGCGGTTATCATTTTCAAAAGACAAACACATTGGAATTTCCTCGGAGATACCTCAATATCCACCTCACCGTGGACCAATGTTCCTTTCCGGGGTTGGAAAGAAATTAGCTAACTATTTCAACTATATAAGTAATATTCGGTCTCGTACACAACATTATATACATTAAACTGCCTATGGTCAAGGTGTAAGGGGTGCTTCTCATGCTTGCCTTTTCATCAGCCGTAGAAGGACATTGTTGGTTGCTTAACTCGAAGTGATTCGCTAGCGGAGTGCTTACCCACTTGGGCTTCTTGATATTAAATCATTGAAGTACTCTTTCAACGTAGCTCTCTTGGGATATCCACAATTTCTTTGCTTTTTGGTTGTGAAATATTTTCATACTAAAAATTTGCTTCACCGGCCCTAAATCTTTCATTGTAAAGGATTTCCTAAGCTGTTGTTTTAATTCTGCGATCTGAGAGGCATTTCCCAAATAATAAGCATGTCATCCACAGAGTAGGAAAATAATAAAGTCGTCTTTCAAAAATCTTTAAACAAAGACACAATGGTTCGAAATAGTCTTTCGATAACATTGACTCATTATTACACGCTTAAATTTCTTGTACCATTGTCTTAGGGCTTGCTTTAGCTCTTAGAAGCTTTTTTTCAGACGGTATACACGACACTCCTTTCCCTCAACTCGGAATCCCTCCAGAACTCCATGTTGATTTCCTTCTCAGGATCACCATGGAGAAAGGCTATCCGCATATCTAGCTATTCAATTTCTAGATTAAGGACTGCGACCAATCCAAGGACCATGCTAATGGAAGATCTCCTCAAAGTTGATGCCCTGTTGCAGGTTAAATCCTTTTATAACCAATCTCGCTTTGTACCTTGGTTTTGGGTGGTTCTCATCAGTGTTACACAAAAAATTCAATTGTTCTTCAAAGCTCATTTACGCTTAAGGAACTTGGCCACCTCGAAAGTGTAGTTTTCTTACAATGACTTCATCTCATCTTACAGGGCTTCCATCTACTTTGACTTGTGCTTATCGTCCATTACTTAATCAAAGGTTTTGGATTTTCTACTATCAATAAGTAACACATACTCATTAGTCGATAGGTGAGAGGAGGGCCTTCGATTTCTCATGGATCGTCGGAGTAAAATGATCTCAGTTGGTTCAGAAACATCATGATGAGTAGTATCTTCCACATTTGCATCATCCACTCTTTCAAGCATTGGAGCCCCACTTTTTTTATTCCCTTCAGTACCCCCTTGATCAACTTCTTCATCTCGAAGCAGTATCATTGTCAAGAATTCAGAATTCATATTGCAAATCTGGCTGTGGTCATTGTTGGACATAACTTTCTCTGCTTTGCCAATGTCCTCAATAGGCTCATCTTCGACAAACATTACATTCCTTGACCTTAGAAGTTTTTTATCTATCGGATCGTAAAACTGATAATCCAATTTATCTTTCCCGTAACTGAGAAAAATGTTCCGTCTCATCTTTGACTTGAGCTTGGACCTCTTGTCTTTTAGGATATAGACGAAGGACTTGCATCCAAACATACGCAAGTGGTCATAGGATACTTCTTTTCTGAACCACACCTTGGTACTTCACCATTTAGTGGACCACTTAGTGAGAGGTTTATTACGTGGGTCAAGACATTCAAGGCTACTCTCTAAATTGAACTAGGGAACTTTGCTTCCGAAACACGCAATGAACTCTCTCGATTAACGCTTTGTTCATCATTTTGGCCACAACATTCAACTGTGGTATCTTCTATGGAGTCATTTGATGTCGAATTCTGTGGATCCGACAATGTGCATTGAATGTTCTAATTTATTTTCCTCTATTATAATTCCAGATGCACTTTAATTTCTTCATCATCTGTCTCCTAATTAGGGCATGAAATTACTCAAAGACGTTAATAGCTTGATCCTTTGACTTCAAGGGATATGCCCATAATTTCTTCAAACAATCATAAATAAACGTGATGAAATAAAGTGTTCACCCGAGTGTCTTGACTTTGAGAAAGCTGCATATGTCAGTATGGACCAATTTGAGAAGATCTGTCTTCCAGCTGAAATTAAAGCTTGTAACACATACAAGTTGGAAACCTTCTTTCCTTGGGCAACAACTAGAGATTATCTCGTCAGCTTCCATGTCCTTTCACATAAAATATTGCAGAATCCTTCGTCATCAAGCTTGTCTGCTAAAATGAGATTCAGCTGAATATTCGAGACATATTGTATATCGCTCATTAGTAGCTTAGTTCCATTATTTGTGATCAAACACATCATCACAACTAACAATATGGGACATGCTTTCATTTTTCATCTTCAACATTCAAAAATTACCAGGAGTGTAGGATGTAAAGAATTTCTTTCTCGACGTAATATGGAATGACGTACCACTATAAACCACATAATTTGTTTCATAATCCGCCAAGTTGATCACTTCCTCTTCTTGGTAAACAAATAGAAGATCGAGTTTGATAACGATCGAGGCTATCTCCGCATCTTGAGACTTCTTAGCATTTTTCTCGTTCTCATTAGCATTTTCGCACTTCTACTTGTAATAATTCTTGATGTGTCCCTTCTTTCTGTAGTGGTAACATTCAAGGTTTTGATATCTCAATCGTGACTTGTTTTGGCTTTTCTCACCAGATTTTGGGCATCGTTCTTTATTTTGTCACTGTGACATTAGGACTAGCACTTCAGTTCAGAGTGCGACGAAAAAAAGCCTTGTGATCGTCATCTCATCTCTTCATTCAACATGACCTCTTTTTGCTATTTCCAGGGGATTTTGATTAGTGTTGGCGATAGTGATCCATATCACTTCCCATGAATCTGGTAATATGGTTAATAACTACAATCCTTCATCTTGTTTCTCCAGATATCATAGTTTGAGCCATTTAAGCTAATTATTTTATTTCCACCCTCCATTTGTTCAAATAAGTTTCAATATATGATAATAATAACCGTGTTTCTGATACCACTTGTTGTGTATTGAGCCCTTTGTTTGAATCATATGGAAATATATTGATAATGCACAATAAGACAATAATAATTACAAGTAATGAGACATAGAAGATTTTACGCTGAAAGCCCCTTTCAAATAGGAGAAAAATCACAAAGCTATAAGTTCGAAAAATATTCACTATGCACTGTGTCCTGTTACAAAAACCTCTAATAAATACAAGAACACAATATGTTGTAATAAATGAGTTCGAGTAATGACGAGTATAACACAAAATAAAAGAAATATGACAGGTAAAATATCATTCACAACCATGAGGACAACATATTCAAGGTCGGTGGAGAATGAAATACTATTCAGAACTCAAAAGAATGAGCAAATCTTCATTTTCTCCATTTTCTATTTCGCTTTCTTTCCTTACAGTATTGGTGCTTAATGTCTCAAAACCGGAAAAGATTAACCCTAAAAATACGTCAGGATGATTTCATATCAGAAACGGCGCTTGAGCACTTCATACACAAGTCAACTATATAGTCGGTGCACAAGCGCCCCTCAAACGTGTATCAGGCGCTGAATAATTTAGACAAATTGCGCTTGTGCGTCCCTCAAGTGCTCTTCAGCTTCCCCCAATCTTGAAAGACTATGTATGTGCGTCTCTCAGGTGCTTCTCGGGCGCCGCCAATCCAGAAGATTTGCGCACATGTATGGATTAGGCACTTGTCATGCGTTACTCAACAAGTTTATCTGATTAGGCCAAGGCACGTGCGCCATTGTTTGTATTACTAAACAATATATCAAATGGGTATGGAACTTATAAGGATGGGACCCACAACCCAACAAAAAGAACTAAGTCATAAACTATTGGGTGCAAGTGAGGAATGTAAGATCCACTCTAAACTTCCATGTTTGCCTTCATTTTATCCTTTGATTGCTGAATTATACAATGATTTTTTAAAAAATAAAATTGTTTCTTGGGTGGTTAGGGAAGGAATGAAGTATTCATTATGTCATTCGTATTCCTCACCCTTCATCACAAAGGAAGACCATTAAATGAGTACCATAGATGTTTCAGGACATAATATTAGTCTGTAATGTCCAATTCTATTGTATGTTTACTATACACTTAGATTTATGTGTAATACATGTTTAAGGTCCTTTATCTATTTGCATATCTGAAATTGTGAATCGTTGAATGAATTTGAGGGTTTCGGTAAATATCCACTTGATGAATGCTAGAATTGAATTAATGCCGAAGTTATTTATGATGGTAAGCAATTGATATATTGATGTATATCCCTGGGATTTTAATGTCAAGTTAATTGTAATATAGAGTTTTAGTCCATCATCATTAACAGAAATATTGAGTTAATGTTTGTAACATGCAGTGTACTTGAGGAATTATCTTGCATGATTTGAAATAGATTCTAAAATAGTTTGTTTTGTGTTGTAGGTGTGCAAGATGTCAAAAGAAGAAGGTAGTAGAGCTGGGGGATTGGGTATTAAGAAAGTCTATGGAGTGTTGAACAGAATGGTGGAAGTCATGAACCAACTGATCCATGCCCTGCCACAAGAAATCCATAGCAACAATTATGGAGAAAAGAGTGTGTCTCAGAATATTATATATCAAGAAGTACCCGAGTTTATGGGAGAGCCGGATCCCATAAAGGCAGAAAATTGGATACGTCGGTTGGAGAAGACTTTTGAGTTCATAGATTGTCCTGAGGAGGAAAAAGTCAAGTGGGCAACTTATAAATTATATGGGGAGGCAGATTATTGGTGGACCATGAGTAAGAAGATCTTAAATCAAGAAATGGAGGTAATTACGTGGGATAGATTTTTGGAAGTTTTCAATGAAAAGTATATCCCAAGGAGTTTTCGTGAGAAAATGGAAGAAGAGTTTATCCTTTTAAGGCAAGGGGGTAGAAGTGTGGCCCAATATGAAGCCAAATTTTTTGAGTTATCTAGGTATGCTCCTTATTTGGTGTCAGATGAAACAATGATGGCTAAGAGATTTCTACGAGGGTTGAAGGATGTGATAAGAAAGCAATTGGTGCCCCATAACCTAACGTCCTACAATGAGGTGTTGGATAAGGCCTTTCTAGTGGAACAAGTGTTGGAGAGAACAAAAGTGGAAGGGAAGAGAAATGCGGTCAGGGGGGGAGTTACTCAAAGTGGGCAAGCTTCGAGTTCAGGTAGGCAATTCAAGAAACAGAAATTTGAAGGGATGGGAGATAGTATGGCTAGTTCTAATGTACAAGGGACGCAGAGTGAGGGACTGCTGTTTCCAAGGAAGCTGTGTAGTTTTTGTGGCAAGCATCGTGAAAATCAACCTTGCTATCAAAAGTTGCAAGCTTGTTTCAATTGTGGCAAGATGGGCCATATAATTAGAGATTGTCCTTTAGTTTTTGAAGGTGTGCTTCAAATATTTCAGACTCAAGCACATGTATTAAATGATTCTAGTTTTATATATTTATTTGTGTCTCTAAATTTTGTTTGTCAATTCAAAAACCATATCAAAACTTTTTTCTTACACGTTAGATTTGTCATGACCCCTGCTGGAAAAGTGCCCAAACGATAATAATCTTGCAATAACCTCATCTGCAAAATAAATGATCGTCCCGGCAACATTGATATTCTAAAAACAGATGTATTTTTCTGGCCAGTTAAGCTTTGGACTGTGTCAAGTAATTCGGTTGAATGATCTTCATTGTAATTTGTTGCTTTACTTGTTCAGGTTGACCTGGGCTAACCTCCAAAGGAAGTGGGAAGAGGAAAAGGTAACCTGATGCCATTTTTGGCTTAATTACCCTTTACTTTTTGTCAACTACCAGAGAAAGAGCATGTTAATGCGTGCCTTGTATGAAACTTGGAATTTGGTGTCTCCCTTCAAAACCTTGTAAATTATGCAACTTAGGAGTTAAAACAATGGTGTCACTAGCATATCATATCTTTATCCATGTTGTTTTTACATCATTTCCACTACTGATACGCTAACTCAATACAGTAGAACATAAGACTTTATAGTTATTGCTAATATTTAGAAATAATGCCACAAGGTCAGCTTGTTGAGTAGCAAGCCATGGTTTATTTGCACAGAGCTCACCATTATGAGGCAAATGGCGAGTGTAGGATTTGGAAATTGTTTTGTGCAGGTGCCACTATTGAAGGTTTCTTTAGAGACCGAGCTTGGCTTTTTGGCATGTTACAGTTTGTCATGCATGAAGTGGAAGGAACTCCAGTGAGTTTACCTGCCAACTTGATTTTAGCAATTAATAGGTATTTTTCTGATAATTAATTAAACTTATACACTTAAAATATTATTTCTTATCAGCTTATTATAAAACGTAGGATTCAAGGACTGTGTTATCTGTGGATTCTATTTTTTTCCTATATAAAAAAATAAAGATACTGTGTAAAAATATTTCAGTATGGACTATTGATGGGACTCTTAAGATTGGGCTGGCCCAATATCCAAGCCCACGAGCTAAGGGGAGGCCTAACAGAAGAAGGCCCATGATGCAACCCCACAAGAAACGGCCAACCTGGGCCAGCCCGAAGCGGGCAACAGTAGCCCACCCTATGACAATTTTCTGGTGCAGCTACGAGCAATACAATTTGGTAGGAGAGGAGATCGGGCCTTTCTATGTCCAGCCTGAATAGCTCAGGGGATATTTGCTAGAATATCTTTGAGGATCATATATCCTCAGGAATGGCAACCGCGATCGTTGGAGATCTTGTTCAGGATGATACGTTGCTCCAAACGGCTAGTAAGGACCCATAGATCGCTCTCAGAAAGAAAATAATAGTGCAGCGACCCTCACGACCCTCTCAGAAAGGAAATAATCCTTGCCAGCTACAACAATTGCCATAAACAACCCAATATTCCTGTAGGCGCCAGCCATGAAGGCTAGAGAAGGTTAGACTGCCTTTCCCACTTATAAATATCCCTTACTATAGCAAGAAAGGGGGGACTGAGAATTCAGAGAGAATGAGAGCCTAAAGAGAATACAATCAGACAATGCCTCACGCTACCTAAAAAACCATCTCCAGCAGAGAAGAAGAAAAGGGAAAATAGAGAGGAGGGAGAGAGCAGTCTAACGACCTTGTTTCTTCCAAGTCCAATTGGAGCAATCTCCACCACAATAACATAAGCCATGCCTAAACTTCTGAAAAAGCATCCAGACCCATCTCTCCAGGCCGGCCATTGGCTGGCCACTTCTCCAGCCATCCCCCAGGCCGGCCATCTCTCTAGTAGGTCCCCAGGCTGGCCACCTCTCCAGGACGGCCATCATTCTCCAGTCCGCCCTAGGGTTGACTAGTCTTCTGCTAGCAAGAGGCCAGCCCTCCTTCCGAGGGCCTATCTAGGTGGTCCATCCTTTATCTAGCGGTTTAGTCTTGCGTCTCCAAGATGCTCTTCCGTTAGGCATACTCCTTAGACGCCCTCAGCTGGGTGAGCCTTTAAGTCGTCCCTCTGCGGGTGCTCTTCCAAGATGCTTAGTCGGGCGCTCCTCCCAGACGCCCCTCGGCCGGGCGCTCCTCCAAGCTACCCTTCGGTCGGGTGCATTCAAACGCTCAATTCACCACTATATATATTTACGTATTCCTTGTGTCCTCCAAGTATCTTTTTTATTTTTTGGAAAGAATTTTTTATTTGAGTGTCAGAGGATATACGGTAGAAATAATTTTCGTCATCCTATAATCTCTCGTTTTCAATTGTGATGTATAGGATTCAGGTTCAAAGTTACAGTCCTAGACCCGCTTCAGTTTATCCTGACGAAGATCAAGTGGATTTCTGGTTTCAAAAGTAACCCGGATCCAATGATGCATTAACCATTTTAAACATTTAGAATTTTTTTGGCATTAGATGAATATTATCATATATTTAAATTTGTTTAATTTATTATAATTTTTTAAATAGAATATATTTGTACTAAAGGAAAAAAGATATAGATGAGAAATCAGAAATAAAATATGAAAATGTAATTTGAAAAATTGGGCATATTCTTAGTATTTTGTCCATAAAAATACATGTAGTATATTGTCAAAGAAATTAATAATGATAGAGAAAAAAAAACCTATAGGCCTATAATACATCTATATTAATTCTTTTTTTAATTTATATAAATGAATTTTGTTGCAAATATGAAATTTAGACCAGCATTTATAAAAGTTATTAAATATATATTTTTACCTTAAAAGAGAGAATAAATTTTAAATTATCTCTGTATAAATATTATTTTGTATTTTATAACTGTAAATTAAAAAATTTCAATCTAAATATGTTATAAAAAAATAAGTTGTCTGAAAAAATATAAAAATGGAAAAATAAAATGAAAGAAGACTACAAAACTAGAGTGAGAATTACCGAAAAATGCAATAGCCACAAAATTAATTGTTAAATCGAACAGGACCCTCGAGAAACAGCCACCAACTTCCCTCACCGTTAAAAGTACACCTCAACATTGCCCCTCTGCACCCTCCCTGTGGGCTATATGCCCCACATATAAAGGCACAATCCTGATTCAGGAAGCCACTATATTCTTCTTCTACTGCTGTTTCTCAGGTTTATCTGGCTCTTCCTTTTCAGGACCAGCACCTTTCTCCTCTTCCTCTTTCTTTTCTTCCTCTTCCTCGGTAGCATCTGCTGGCATTAGAGGTGGTGACGGAGTTTTCATATCACTGAATTGAGGATATATATTGGCTCTTCTTTCGGGCTTCTGCCTTTCCCATTCCGGCCAAGAAAACCAAAAATATATGATCAATTTTCTGCTCCAATAATTAGACCTTTCTACATGAACTTTGTGGTTGGTTCTAAAAGTAGTTGAAAGTAATCCCTTAGCTACTGATGTGGGATGCAGAAAAGGGATATGATCAGATCTTCACCTGATGGACTACCTTTCAAAACTATCCACAATTGATGCTATGACCTCTAACATTGGAACCTTGACGAGATCATAAGAAACGGAGGAGGGAAACAAGTAGGTTTGTTCATCAAGGCTAATGGCCAGAAGCAAAGAAAGATTACGAGAGGAGAAATTTCAACCCAATATTCTACAAGGTGTCCCGTGACGACTCCTAACTTTTAGTGAGTTGAAATCTGAATCAACTGGACCAAAGCAGATAGACATGAGACTCAAAGTGGTGATGATGACAATTCACAGCAAAATCAATGAGCGCATCATCGAGATATGAGACACAAGATGAAAAATCTCCCTTAACAAAGAACACCCTAGCCTTTCTCACATCACCCTATCCATCACCAAGCAATAGGAAATTGAACAAGTTAGAAACTCAAGATAATGATCCGAGACAACTGCCTCAAGGTAAGGAAGCATGACACTTGAAGATTACACCAAGAAGCAAACTAGGACGGCCATCACCTACATTAGAAAAGGGTGTAGAAGCGCAAATCATGAATCCATCTTCTCATATAGTCAAGGTGTCCACCTTTTCCAAAGCATGAAGAGGAAAGTTCTAACTACGCAGTTGCAGTGCAGAGGTCTGCATTTCTACCCTTATTCCCACTCTTCAAATTCAGGCGCAGACACAGTGGCGCTGAGAATTTCCTCCCTGTGAACCCTGCATTTCAAACCTTGTTCCTACTCTTCAAATCGGATCACAGACTTTGACTAGCAGTAACAATTGCGTCCATAATTCTCCTCTATGTGAAGGCATCTTGTTTCCATTTATCACTTTCCAAGACATACGGGAAGCTTCGAAGTAAAAGAATTGGAACAGGAATCCCTCGGTTCAATGAACACTGGGATTGATTTGCAAGGACAACTCTTTATGAAAAATTAAATTCTCCGTGCGGTTCCCCAAATTTTGTAACTTTGTAGGAGGCATGCAGAATAAGATATTAAAATTTCCTTCTGACTTATTAATTTCAAATTTCAGATATATGATCCAATGTTTTTCTTAAATTCTAGATAACCATTAGTTACTTAACTACACACTTTCACAAGGAAAAGTGGTAACTGCTATATGACATTTTTTTATGAAAGAATATGTATAAAGGAAGCACCCGATGTTTAAATCTCTAAAACAAATACTATTATTTCACATCATCAAAAAAAGAATATTAAAAACTTAAAAAATTCAAACTAGTAGAAAATTGGTAGTAATTGCAACAACCAACAGTAATGTCAATGATAGGAGGTTAGTATTTTGATCCTTAATTTATTTTTGCATTCGATTTACAAATAAATAGTATCTTATATAGTAGATTTGATACTTTCCTAGATCCGAGTTATTGTACAAGTTAGGAAGTTACTCAATCTTTCTCGTTGGGTTGAACGGAGCCGATTCAGATCCTATCTCTTTGAACCTAGACTCTATGCAATACAATAAACGAATAAGAGGTCAGAGAATTAACGAGATTCACTCTCCAGTATATCATCTAACGCTCAAGTCATTTATCTTTCTAAAAAATTAAAAAAAATGCAATAATGTAAAAAGATGCATTGACGTATATAGTGGGGATTGAGTGTTTGGGTCTACTTGATTGAGGGGTGGCTTAGAGTTGCGCTCAATTGAGAGGCAGCGTAAAGGTACAGTCGATTGAGGGGTGGCTTATAGGTATGCCCGACTAAGGGGCGGGTAGAGATGCGCCTGATTGAGGGGCGTCTTCGAGGTGTGCCTGATTGATGAACGGTTTAGAAGTATAGAAGGCAGGCCTCCAGGATGGGGGGTTCGCTTCCTAAATGGAGGAAAACATCTCTAGATAGATGGTAGGCCTTCTGGATTGCTTCCTGAGATGGAGGGTAGTTCTCTTAGATAGCCTCCTAAGATGGAGGATAGGCCTCATGGATAGAAAGTAGACCTTCTAAGTGAATGGTGACTCTTCGGCAGAGGGTTGGACTCCTTGGGCGGTGCCTCCTGGATGGATTGGAGGGAAAGCCTCCTCTTGGGAGGACTGGTATGTTGGCCTCATGAATAGGTTTTGTAGTACATTTTTCTTCTTCCCTCTTCTCCTTTGCTTGTGTAAGCAAACAAATATTTATAGCGCTTAGACTGCTTGGAGCCCAGGTTGGTAGACGGCTGTCCACGCAGAATTGTTGAGCTGTGTAAATAATCATGGGTGACTGTCAATAGCAGCTCCCTTTTCGAAACGATTATGCGATCATGGGTTCCTGCCATGGCAACCGTCACCGGAGAATATCCTTTCTTTTTTGACGTGATTATGGGAGACATCTAGTATGACAGTTGTTGCTTTGGAAGAGATCGTGACATGCCTTTAGGCCGTATATGAAGATTTGTTGGATTCATCTTATTATCTGGTTGAGTTGCTTCTATTATTTTGATATTCTCTTACAACTATTTTGAGTAGTCATAATTATTTTATCCGGATAATTATTCAATGAGGTCTTGTGCGGATCATTTTACGGTCCCATTTGTGTATTAGTTTCTCACACCCAAGTTTGGGATTAATAAGAATAATTTTTAAAATATAATTAATTATTTAAATTGACTTATTTGGTTCGAATTCGTGATAAAATCAAATTAAGGTAAGTGCATATAAACATATCTTTTTCTTATTGATATCTTGTTTGATATCTATAAATATTTATTGTCTCAAATACTCATATATACTATAATTTCATATTCAAGATACTTATATATCACATGCATGTACTATTATTACCATTTTATGCAACTTTGATAAAATTCATGCCATTATTTCTTTTCTGATGCGTTTTTAAGTTAATTTTTTGTAATAATATTCAAATATGTTCTAAAATTATATTTAAATACTCTTATATATTCTAGATTTTTGTATATATGTTTTTCACATCTTAAATTTTTAAGTATATGTTAAGTTTGCTTTGATTTCACTTTTAATTGCTGCTGTATACTTCACAATTGAAAGGAAATGTTGAAATTACATTAAATATGTTTGAAAAATACATAATGTAACTTTTGCATATTTTAAAATTACATAT
>JAOVVI020001982.1:0-22329 GCA_028571085.2 Nepenthes alata
AATGTTTCTAAAAATGTAATAAAAAAGAGTTGAAAGGTTTCAGATTCTAAAACATAGTAATTATGGGGTAATTATATTAGTATAATCAAAAGTGGGTATAAAGTATTTGAAAAAGTAAGTACCGAAAGTGAAATAAGGGTAAGAGGCTCGACGCCTGACTACTATCCAAGGCGCTACTTGGGTGAAAATAATAGAACTGCTATGCCCGAGGCGTGCCTGAGGTGCGCCTGGGGCGTGTTTGGCAGAACCGGGCTGCTCGAGCTCCATTACGTGTAAAAGCCGCGTCCAAGTTCTTCTTAATCATTGGCGACGCGGTTTGGGACAAACGCACCGGAAAGAGAGAGGAAGAGAGAGAGGGGGCAGAGAGGAGAGAGAAACGGAGCAAACAAAAGCTTTCGAATCCAATTCTAGCTTGGAGTTAGTTGGAGAAATTGTAGAATGGGTTTAGACAAATGCACCCATACCCTTATTTTTTTGATTTTTTAATTTTTATTCGATCCATTTTGGATATTATTATCCCGATATCTAACCCATGCATGTATATGTAATATTCATAGCTTAATCATGCATATATATGAATTTTGTGTCCAAATTTGAGGATTTATGTCAATTTTTGCATATAAGCCCTAACCCCACACCCAGGTGGTTTCGGCCTCCAATTTTTAGGGATTTTACGTAAATTGAGACTAGAATATAATTTTTACATCCTAGGTAAGTTAATTTATCGATTAGATATTAAGTTTGGTGGATTTATATGAATTTTTGTTTGTAAAACCCTAGACCCGCGCTCGAACCTCATTTGAGCACATATTTCGAGTTTTACGCATAAATTGAATTGAGGTTATATTTACCTATGTCTTAAATTTAGTAATTTACCCAATGGATGCCCAAAATTTTATAAATTACCTGATATGTGCAACAGTGACTGTTCACGTGCACTGTTCACCCAAACGTTTTGATAATTTTTGCGTAATTCAGCATTGTCTAATTGTTAATTAAGTTGCATGTACATTCACATATGATTAATTGTTATTCCGAAATCATATTCATTAATCGATTATGAAGGAAATGTGAGACAGAGGCCTCTAAAATTATAATTACCTCTCGGTCGTAAGAATCTCTATTCTTCCATATGTTTATGATATTCGTATATGCAAATTGAGTCATAAAAAAATTTAAATTCGAAAGAAAGATACTAATCGTATATACGTTCGGAGAAAGTTAATAATGTATTATGTGATCAGATTGTTTTCCCAAATGGAGATATTATGAATTGAATTATAGTGGACCTCACTTCAAATGAATAATAAATTATATAATTGTGACTATGGAATTTATTACGAAGGGTAATATCTCTTGGCCCGCTATTAGTGTTACAGTAATGACTCGAGAATTATCCTGATCGCATATTGCAGTGAATAATACTCTTGGCAAGTCTTAGCATGTTACTGTGAAAGAACGATGACTGTCTTTCGACCGCGGGAGGTTAGGGTAGTATTTTTTTTGGCTCTGTATGACCAGGTGATAGGCATACCGCTATGCCATGTGGTGTTTGGCCTGTTTACAGGCAATATGTGATGGTCGAGTAGCTGTAGACCTTAAATGTAGCCGATGGCCGAGTAGTTACAAGCCTAAAATGTAATTGATGCTTTAGAATGTGTAGAGTAACACACTAATCTCCTCATTTTTTTGCACCTTTAACTAGTAAGGTTTATTGAGTTTGGTTCGTAAAGATGAGCAATTATGTATAAATTGCATTCCTAAACAAAGATGGTTAAAACATGAGAAGTTAATTGTACTCCAAAATCACATTCGATCATATTTATATTTACGCATCCTCATCATGCTCGTAAATTCCTCATCATGTTTATATTTCGCTCATGGTGATTCAATATAAACTTATAATTTCTGAAATTTTAGTTTATGTACTTTTGGATTCTTGGTCAAAACATTCGTTTGTGTTACTTAAGTTTATCCGTTACTTGTTACCCCTAAGGATTATAAATTTTTTATTAGTAGTGTCAACACTTACGTGATCGTCTTTGGTTACGAACATTGTGTACTTTAGATGTGTTGTTTGGGTTAACAGGTTCGAATTAGTGGTAGATTTGATCTTGTTAGATATGTATAATTTTGATATAATTTTAGGTATAGATTGGCTAACTAATTATTATGTTAGCGTAAATTGTTTTTATAAGGGGATGTATTTTGCGAGTCTAGAATATGAATCATTTTATTTTTAAGAAGTAATGTGAAAACAATCTCCATATGTGATTTCGACATTATATATTTGTCATTTGATAAAAAATAGATATCAAACTTATTCAGCGTATACGAGTATAATTAGGGGTCATAGTGTTCCAACAAAGTATATACCAGTGGTATGCAAATTTTAGGATATTTTTTCAGAAAATCTACTAGCACTATCGCTAAATAAAAAATTGAATTTGAAATTGAGACTATACCTAGAGCGGCCCCTATTGAAAACCCCTATAAAATGGCGCTATCAGAATTTAAAGAATTGAAATAACAATTATAAGAACTGTTAGATAAGGGTTTTATCTGGCCAAACGTGTCTAATAGGATGCTTTGATATTATTTGTGAATAAGAACGATGAATTTATGCAATTATGTATAGACTATCGGGAGTTGAACAAGATTACTATTAAGAATAAGTACTATTTGCTGAGAATTGATAACTTATTTGATCAATTGTAAGCGGTCCAAATATTTTCAAAGATTGATCTTCATTCGAGTTATCATCAATTGTGAATTAAGAAAGAAGATATGACAAAGACGGCTTTTCGAATGAGGTATGTGCATTATGAGTTTATGGTTATACCTTTTGGGTTAATAACGCTCATATAATTTTTATAAATTTGATGAATCGGATATTCCAACCCTATCTTGACAAGTTCACGGTGGTATTCATTAATGATATCTCAATATATTCGAAGAGTTACAAAGAGCACGAGATACATTTAAAAATTTCACTCCAGAAGCTTCAAAAAAAGAGTTTGTATGCCAAGCTAAATGCCCAAAACACACATAGACGCGTGCCAGGTGTTGGTCAAATATTCATTAACTCGATATGATCCAATCTAATTTTAACTTTTGTCCCAATTTCTTCTTTATTTGATATTAATTTATTATTTTTAATTTAATTAATTATGATTAAATTTAAAAATTAAAACTAACACTTTATATCTACCTTTTATTAATTTTAAAATGATGTTAGCTATCAATAAAATAATAGAGTTTTTGAACTATGATACGAGAATAAAGGATGAGGGGACTTCACTTTGCCTCTCACGTTGCATCCCCTACATCACGGCCCCTTAACATTCAATCAATAAAATTCAATGTTTAAGATTAAAAAAAAATCAATTCGTAAATAATTTTTTGCTTATTTTAATATTGAGTAAAATATTCGGTGAATGTTAATTTTAAAAAGACCAACAAAACTATTTTTCCTATTTTTGAATTTAAATATCCAGCGTTAAATTAAAAATTTGCAAGAATTTCACCATGTTTTCTTTTTCTTTTATTTTCTTCTCTACGTTTGAGGACAAAAATGTTGGTTTAATAAGAGGAAAAAATTCATAAAAGATTGTAGGTTTTTATGAAAAAATAGAAAGACTAAAACGGAGAGTCCTTATTTCCTAACAACTATTATATATGTTTTGTCATTATATACAAACATAGATGCAGGCATTGGAGCATACAACATGTTGGATTTTTTAGTTACTCAATTGTGGGTATCTCAATAAACGAACGGTTATCAAAAAATCGTGTAGAATTCATGTGAGGATTAGAGTATTTACGCATGCGACAAGCCGCCAGGAGGTGGCTGTGCCTGAGGTGCGCCCGAGTGGCACCTTAGGCGCAGATTCCAGGAAGTGGGCGCCTGATTCGTGCCCGATCGGCGCTCGACCATTGGGTCGCGCTATAAAAACTCTATTTAAGAGTTTTTAGGGTTAATTCTTAAATCAGTAGACACAAAGGGCGATGCACAATAAGAGAAGAGAGAAGAAGAGAGAAAAGGAAGAAGTTCGACATCAGGTTGAAGTCGAATTTGAGTTTTGTTTTTCACTAAGGTCGAGTATGTCGTTTTAGATTAGATTTCTGAAAACGTATTTTGTATTTGGTTATTCTTTTTCTCATTATATTCGACCATTCTTTACTCGGATTCGGAGTAAAGGAATTTTAAAATAGATTCTTGTAATCGGTATTATTTATAATGGATTTGTTCAGAATTTATCCCGTAATTTTTCTTTTAGTTGAAAATAGTTTTTTACATTAAAAATTATTGTTCACTATTTATTTTCTGTGCTCACAAACTTGACGGCTGACAGTTAACGGGAGGTTCGAGTTTATTCAATGCCACATAATGAGAGCTTAAACTTGCAAGAAATCGAGGTCTCGATGAGATGATGATTGAATCCTCTTCTCTCCTTGGTATTACCAAACATTGCTCTTCAACTAATGGACATGATCAAATCAATTTCAGTAGATCGCCATGAGTTTTGAAATTTTGTTTAGTTTTACAAAATATTTAGGTGTTTTGTTTGATTTGTACAAATTAAATAAATATTTAAAGTATTATATTTCTATATGAAAATATTTATCAAATAAAAGTCCCAAAACTTATAGATTTGGTATTATATGTCATAATCTTTGTAATTGTTTCAGTCAAAACTTTATTTTGGATTTGTGATATAAGATGTGCACTTTTCCATGACGTATAAAGCTCTATGTTTGTGTTTCCCATAGCAGATGTATTTGTATTTATATTTTTTTATAGAGTAAAAATTTTGATATTTATATTTTTTTTAAGAGAATAAAAGTTTTATAATTTAATATAAAATTTACTGTTTGATATTTTCTTTGATAATTATTATATAAAATTAATGGAACGCCATCTTTGGACGTCCTTAGTGTTGATCTTTTGATTAGTCAATATTTGTAACCCTTTAAGATTTTTGGGTATGACTCGTTATTTGGATTTATCTAGCTTGGATTTTGACCCTTTTTGGATTTGTGATATTTAAATATTTGAATGGTTTCGTACATTTATATTATTTGATATTCATATATAGATTATGAATTTTTCGTATGAAATTAGATTTGGGTATTCGATATTTGAACATTCGATATATTTGGATTATTTGTGATATTAAATTTTACACGTGTTTTATTATTTTTTGTGCCTCTATCTGTGTTCTGAATATGTATTTGTTATCATATATATATATTTATATACTTGTTCGGTTTTTGGCTAATATTTTACAAATGTTTCTAACCCATTCCAGACTTGTAGGCTTTGGAGACTTATAGGTTTAAGTCGAAAGAGGATATCTGAAGTTTTTATTTATTTATATTTTATACTTGAATTTGTATTTAGGATTTATATATTTAATGATTAATATATAATTTGATTATTACTATCTGTTTATATTTAAAATTAATGTGTCAATTAGATTTGTTTAGGTTTGATTTTGTTGGCACTTTTTCTTGTGAGTTATTTTGGGATATGAGTAGGCTGATATATTTATTTTTAGAGACGAGACATGATTGTTTACTTAGGTTCTATATTTGCTAAAGTTGTGGTTATTTTTGCTCTTTAATTTTTAGATTCGGTGTGTCGGATCAGATTTTAAAAATATATAAAATTTTAATTATTTATGAATTATTATTTAGATTATTTCCTTATTCAATTATTACCTGTTCATATATAAAATATGACAATTAAGAGGCCTTAGAATATAAGAATGTGGATAAATATTGATATAACCTTATGATCTAGAAATTTTAAGAGACTGAAAATTAAGTAGAAAAAAATAAATAGTCATCCACTATAAATGATAAACTGATAAGAATTTCTCATTGGATGGCCATGTAAAAGGAATATACTTTATTAAAAATTTATCAAGGAAAATCTAATAGAAAAGAACCAATTACGAAGGAAAAGGGTACCTTATTTATTTATCAAAATCTTGTAAAGAAAAACTAAGTGGAACAAAGATAGTAGCCAAGAAAAATGAGTACAACCAACACAAATCAAGACTCAATGTTGAAAGAATATTCTAAAGGTGAAAAAGAACAAGGATCATCATCAAATTGGTCAGAAATATTAAAATCAACCCCCCATAAAAAGAACATTCTAAAAGATCTTAATTCGTCACTTTTCAATACCATGCACAATCATATTAAATATTACAGTTCATGAGTGCAAAGAAGTTTAGGTAAAATATGTTTTATTCCATTGCTGTTAGTATAACTTCCCGTGTTCTGTATAATGTAAATAACAGTATCTTTGTATAAATTTATTGGTATATGATTGATTATAAATTAATCACACTTTTCTTAAATATATTGAATTAATAATCTTAGCTAAACACATTCTTTGCTTGCTTTATGTGTAGAAATAATTTTTGAGTGATTCAAGAAATTTTTGTTGGACATTCATCATTTTTTTAGGTTCATCAGGATTTTTATTGGTTGAAACTTTTAGCTATCTTAGTAGAAATTTGATATCTTTATTTTTCCTCTTAGAAAATAATCTTATGGTCTAAGAAATAAATGCCCTTGTTTCCTTTGGGTCCTAATTTTAATATGATCCCCATGTTTCGTTAGCCCATACTGCACCTGAAAGAATACCTATGGTTAAAAAGATAAATCATAAATTCATAAGACGATAACTTCTATAATTTAATTAAATAATGTGGGACATGTAATAATTTTTAACATAAAAAAGAGAAATCCTTTATAAAATATTAATTTTTTTTCTTATATTGATTCTCATTTAAGGGAAATAACTTTTTGAATAAACGATTTCTTTGAACAAAAATACTAAAAGCACTTAATATTGTTTTAGCAAATAACTTTTGCTTTATAGATTTTCAAAATATAGTAATACCTTCATAAGTGAATAAATATCTTATTTGTGATCAAACATTACATGAATCAAGTAATTATCACACATCTATCTATCCAATTAATAGTAAATTTCATCTATTAGGATAAAATAATTTTATATCAATAATAAATTAGAGATATCGAAATATGTGTTTAACTCCATTTCAATATCTTTGGTTGGAGTGGAGTTATATTTTGCTAATATATTGGCAACAATGGCAATATTAGGTCGTGTACAATTTATCAAATAGTAGTGCACCAACAATATTGAGATATTATACATCAAGACTAGGTTTTTTCATCATCTTTTGGAAACTAAATAGGATTTTTTTTAACATCAAGTGATATAACCGTTATTGAAGTACTCAAATGATATTCTTTATACATATAAAACTATTTTAGTACATGTTTTGTATATGTTGATCGATGAGCAAGAATACCATTTTGAAAATATTTGATACGCAAGCCAAGAAAAAAGTTTATTTTTTCAAGATATTTACTTTTAAATTCATTCTTTAAATAGTTAGTATTTTTGTGTGCTCTTTTATAGTTTCTATAAAACTTAGATCAACAATATATATTGTAATAATAGTAAATTAGGATTCGAATTTCTTAGTGAGGGCACTTGGGCATATTGAGTTATTTTCAAATACGTAAGTCAATAAATATTCACTAACACGGTTATATCACATGTGTTTTAATGCGTCATTGGATTTGAATTATCGAACGAGTTAAAGTGTCATTTGATTTTTTCTGGGGGTCGAGTTGAAATGGGTCCAGTCCTTACTATTTCAAATCAGGATACTGCGTAACACAACTAATAAATAAGAGGTAATGGATGTCGAGATTCACTCCATAATATGTTCTCCGACACTCAAGTTGAAAATCTTTCTCAGGTAGATAGAAATATAGGAGTGAATAATAATACGTGGATGCATATAGTTGGATATTAAGTGTTGGGGGAGGATTGAGTTCTGATAGTACGCTCAGTTGAGGAGCGACTTAGAAATAGATGATTGGGTTTTGGTGGTACGATCGGTTGATGAGTGATTTAGAGACGGATGATTGGGGTTCGATGGTGTCCTCATTTGAGGAGCAGCTTAGAAGAATAAATGCCTTCTTTGAGGAGTCACTCTGGACGGAGGATCACACTCTTCTATCATCTCTCCATAATTTGAATTTTTTCCTCTCAGAATCCCCCTTTCCTCCGGAGGGAGGTATTTGTAAAGAAAGTGCGCTACCTAACTGTTGTTGGGGTACTGAATGTGCTGTAATTTCTGGCCATCTGAGGACGTTAATTTCGTGTTTCCATGGTGGGTTGCACCGTTCCCACAGTGGCCTGGGAGCAATAGGCCAGTGTGAACCCCCCTTCGGTTCTACCCTTGTGGCCACAGGGGCCACACATCTAGTTACGTGGGCTAGTTTGTTGAGTTGGAGATGCTAAGACCCGTGTTTCTAAGCTGCGTTCTGTGGGCCTCTCTACTAGCCTAGATCTCGCTGTGCAGATTGGGTCACACCATCTAGGTTTTCTATGGTGCTCTCTAAGCGTTGGGCAATGGGGAGCCTTTTCTGGGTTGAAGCTCTCAGGGTGCTCTTTCCCTACAAGCCTTATTCTAGGTAAGCCCTAGGATACCAGACCATTACGTTTAGAATTTTTCAATCCATATAAAGATCTTTGAAGTATGATAGAGTACTTGCTTTGTAATATATTTGAATTACATACTTCTTATGAATTATATCTTAGTGATTTTCATGTATATTTCATGATTTAATGATCTATACAAATATACAATGACCACATTATTGAATCAAATATCTAATTTTTTTATAACGACCAAACTTATTAAAATTCTAACTTGTCCCTAGTTATTGCAAGAAACCTTATGCAACGAGTGTAACATTCAGTTATTCAATTTATATTTATGATGTCATAATTTTCATATGTTGACTAAATATAAAAAATTTGTATAATAAAAATTTTAGAAAAATAAAATTTTAGAGTAATGAAATCTAGTGCCTAATGGGCGAAAGAGCTACACGAGTGTGTTAAAAATAGAATTGCCGCACTAGATGTATCATGATGAGCATTTGTGTGTTGCAAAACACTCATACGTGGTCTAGATCGTGCCTGTGAATGGGGAGGCATTCGTGAGTGATTTGGATAGAATGGGTTGCACTTTTATATGGGGGGCGTTCATACGTGCATGCATTTGGTTGTAGCTTCCAATGCACACTTGATTGGCATTCGTGCATCGTTTTAGATATTTAAGGCTATTCGCTTAATTTTGGGGCATTTCACACACAAAAGAGAGAAAGAAAAAAGAGTATAGGAGAGAAAATATGACTTGAAAGTGATTTTGAGACTATTTTGTATTAAATTGGACAAACATTTGGCTTAAGGTAAGTATTCCTATACCTATTTTTTATCTATCATTGAAATTTTTTAAGTTTTCTTTCTATTATCATTTAAATATGGAGGCATGCCATCTTTTTCGTTTATTTTTTAAATATTATTATACGTGTATTTATTTTTATTAAACATTTAGATTTTTTTGAAGGTTTTTATATTAGAAAAATTGTTGAGAAAATCATAAAAAATTTTGTATATTTAATTTTGCATGCCATTGTTATGCGAATACTCAACGAGAACACTATTTTGTAAAATAGAATAGAGAATTTATTTTTTTTTAATTTAAATTTTTTTTAGATATTTACTATTTGGTATAGAGTTCTTTATTTTCATTAAATAAGAATGATTGTAAGGTATTGATAGGTTATAATTGAACATATAACTCTAATAATTATAATTGTTACCTAATTTTAATTGTTAGACTTTAATTATAATTCTAATAATGTTATTATTGCTTGTTTGTAATTATTCTTTTTATTGCAAAACAAATGAAGTTTTCAATAAATAGTTTCATTTAACAATGATAGCAAGAAATAATATTTATATCATATAATTTTCAAGATATTAAAACAATATTTTTCTAAATTTTTTTATCAAGATCAGTAAAATTATTTATACGTGATAATGTGAGTGTGTTACGATGATAAGCAAGAAATCAAAAATATTAATTTGAAAAAGAGAATTGCAGATTTATTGTGAGAACAATGCTACATACTTTCACAATAAATGGAGTTTAATAATATATTTTTTTAATTTTTGTCAAATTATAAATATTATATTAATAAAATAACTAAAATTGACCATTATTTAAATATCAAAGAAGCTTATCAAATATCTATCAAATCAAAATTTATTATTCTTATTTATGTAAGTTTAAAATAAAACCCAATTAAACTGATAGAATTATATCAAATAATAATAGTGAATTATATTGGGTTTGAACTTCTATTAAATTATAATTTCTAACTCACTCTTTCTTTATGTTTTTCACGCCCTTTCGCTCCTAATTGAAGCGAGTGGGAGCCGGGAAGAAATCTAGTGTACGACCTCACGTGCGGGGCACATGAATGGTGTTCAGAACGCTAACCTGACAGCGACAAATTTTACTACTTCACAGCGGTCATTTATGCATGTTGACGGCCCAATTGTTTTCCAAAAGCTCATCCTACCACTGCCATTCAAAGCTCTTGACTATACCCTGCCGTGTCTCTTCCAAATTCTGACGGCCCACTTCTCTGTCCCCCATCCCATGCACGCTCAACTAAGCCATTCGCATCGTTCGCGCGTGCGTTCACTCTCCATAAATTTTAATTTATTTTTATTAATTTAAAGAAAAATATATTTTGAACACCCTTATTTAAAACCTCCTTAAACCCCCGCCGACAACGCCAATCTTTCTCCGTCATCGCCACCTCGTAGCGCTCTTCTCTCTCTCTCTGTCTCTCTGTTCCTCTCTCTTTCATTGAATGATAACAGTAGCCGAAGCAGACCCCTTAAAGCTACTGTAGAAAGAGTGGGATTTAAAGATGGTGTTTACAGAGATCAACGGCTCAACAGTCTCTGAATCCGATGATATCTCTCTGTTTCTCCGTCAGCTTCTCCACCGTTCAATGCAGTCATCGTCAACATCGATTTCTCCTTCGATATCATCAATTTCAACATCCTCTCCTGCTATCATGACGACCCACCTAGCATCACCAACATCGTCATCACTCCGGGAAGGTATGTCTGACAATCTGCGTATTCCCTGCCGATCAGCGATTTTCTCCAGTTTGGGCCGGCTCGCCGTGGATCGTATCTCTCTGGCCGGTTCGTCTGGTGCCGCGAACACGTCTTCCGGTGTCGTGTTTTCTTCTTCTTCGAGCTGTTTTCCGGTGAAAGGTGGTTCGACCGTTCCATCTTCTCCTGTTGGGCCGATCGAGTCAGAGTCTCTGTCTGGCACTGTTCAGTTAAGAAGCTTCGACAACGACACCGAAGAGTACGATTGCGAAAGCGAGGTGAATGTTTGTGTTCTACTGTGGTTTGACTATCTTCATTTTCTGTTTGTTCCCGAGTAAATGCACATGAAGATGTGGCTTGATTTAGTGATATTATGACTTTTTTTTATTCTTTTTTCGATTTCATGTCACAAGTGTAGTAGTAAGTCCAAAAGATTAAAAAACGTTGTGCAAGGTTGCTTGGTTTGAATTTCACAAACTTCGACTACTTAAATCTTTCTTTCTCTACAGTAGCCTACAATACGGTAATTTCATGAGCTGATCATCACTTTCTAGGAGAAAGGCTAAGCAGAAATCAAGTTGAATTTCAAGAGTTGGTTATTGAATCTAACACCTGTTTTCTCAATCTTGTTCGTGTGAAAGGAGGGTCCTGAAACGGCGGAGGAGGTGCAACTGAAGCGGCAGCCGCCGCGAAATCCGTCCAAGAGAAGCAGAGCGGCCGAAGTTCATAATTTGTCCGAGAAGGTTGGTAGTTTTGCTGTAAGGCTCCGTTGATTTTGTTTTCAAAAGAGGGAGAATAAAAGATTATCTGATTTTTGATGCATGCGTTTGATGAGGCAGAGGCGAAGAAGTAGGATAAATGAGAAAATGAAAGCATTACAGAATCTAATTCCAAACTCTAACAAGGTAAATTTTCCCTCTTTTCTGTTCCGTTTCTTCCATTCTTTTCCCTTCGTTTCGATTCTGTAGAAATTCAATCTGGTATTTTTCTGTTCGTTGCAGACGGATAAGGCTTCAATGCTTGATGAAGCCATTGAATATCTCAAGCAGCTCCAATTGCAAGTCCAGGTGTTTACTTAGAAAACAGAGAATACTGTCTCTGTTTAATTATTATTGCATGCTGATTAAGAATTGTTGTTTTTTATTTTTCCATTCTCCAAAGTAGTAGCTTTTCACTATTTGATTCTACTGCTTGTTTAATTCGAGTTTATTTGCTTGGGAAAGTTGTTCTTCCTGGTCAAGAACTAACTGAAATTGCTAGCAATATATCGGGATCACTTTGCTATTCCGTAGGAGTTGAATCTTTGTCATCAATCTTCGTCATGTCCCGGAGTGATTTATTATTTTTTTCTTTTGACTCCTACACGTTTTGAGATGGTTTGGACACGTAAGACAGTTTTTAATTCATAGAAATGGGGGCTTTAGTTGTGTCGTGTTTGTATCTGTGCTTCTTGTATTAAGATATTAGAAGTTCTTCTTTTCTCATTGAATGTAACCAAACTAATTCGATTCAATACCTTTCAGATTGTGTTATTAACCCTTGTAATTCAATTTCAGATGCTATCAATGAGAAACGGGTTTGCCTTGCATCCCGTGTGTGTGCCTGGAATACAGGGAGTTCGGAATCCGGTTCAGCTCTCTCAAATGGGAATGGAATTCGACCGTGCAGATGTATCCCTGCTTACAAACTTCACCAGCACCCTTCCCATGAACCAAGAAACACTGCATTCTATCTTCGATCTGCCAAATCAATATGATCCCTTACCAACGGCATCTATACCTGACATCTCAGGTACAATCAACCCGGAAGCTTCCTTTGGGCTGGAACCATCAAGCCAAGTTCCCGTTGGTTCCTTTGACCCGCCTCCATCTTCTGAGGTAAGATTTCTGCAATCATGATGGCCCTTTAACTGCAATTTCCATACCCCTTACACATCTGTGCTTTGAAGGCAATTTGCAGGGATGATAATCATATGCCTCGGCATCAACTAGTGGGAATCCACTCTGAAACAAATACACTAGGTGGGTTTCTTTGTACAAACTCTGTAGAAGGTCCAATTTAGAGTTATTGCTTTTGAACCGCTTATCGTATAATTATATTGCATCTGAGTATTGTAATATAATTGATGACTAGTACGTCAACGTTTCAACTAACTACGATACAACTTGAGATAAGCTTCCGAACATCCGAACATTATTCATTATGTTGTAATTGCATTACTTAGCGAGTGGTCTAAATGAAAACACATTTTCTTTCTTCATCAGACATTTCTGTTGATGACTCCTTTGATTCCGCAACGACCGAAGTTACTTTTATGAGAAAATGAATCCTTGTAATTGTGTTAAGTCCAATGTTGTTTGAGAAAAGATGTTTTAAATGATTGAACTCCCATAAATTGAGCTCTTATGTCAGTTTGTGGGATTCTGAAAACTTGTTAGCACCAAAAAATAACTAATGTGAGCTATAGTGGAATATCCTAACATATCTCTCCCCCTACTATAACTGAGTTGATTGCATGCTTGGCAACCTCAGCAACACTTCCCATGCTCTAACTCCTCTTTCAACTTCCCCCGAAGGCATACAAAATTGGTCAAATATGAAATTGAGCTCTCTTACTTCAGGAAAAAAAAAAAAAAAAGGCCTCTCCTATTATTGTGAACATTGAAGGGATTGAAGAAAATTCATTTGCAGGACCTCATTTTTTGTTTCAATCTTTCTCGCTCAAATTTCTCCATTTTTGGGTTTCGAAAGAAATCAAACCCATCGCTCTCCTGATGTTTAGTGTGATTGTTTGTTTTGTCTAACCGGCTGGTATTGTGCAGACGGTAGTGCCCACCACGACCGGTTGACAGCAGCAAGGTGGTAAAAGGACTCTGTTCAGAACGTTCCAGCTAAACAACATTGCAATTTAATCATCTGATAAGGGCAGCTTAATACGTGAAGATGACAGGAGATCTGGATTCAAACCCGTTTTCCATTTCTTCGTGAAGGAGCTGATAGAAAACAGATATACACGATAACTCTATAGATTTGATATTTTTTTGTTGTGTTGCAGATGATCGTCTTGTTCCTGGCTCGTTTTCTGCCTAGTGACATGGGAATGGTGGAACTCTTTACTATTACCGGGTTGAAAATGGTGCACTCTGAAAGTAATATGTAATATATGCCTTCCGTCTCATAACAGAGGTAGTTCTGACAGATGAAGCCTTCATTTTGTGTGATGTTGGAAGAAGGGTCACATCACATTTACATCTATTCCATGCTTTTATGTCTATTAATGTTATTGGTGTCCCAAAAGCACAATTTTGAAGTCCTTATTAGTAGAAGAGAGTTAAATGTATATTAAGATTTAATAGTTATCATGGGTCATATAATTTTCTTATTCTTTCTTTTGATCGGTAGTGAGCTCAATAAAGGTGATAATTTTACTGTTATACCAATATTTTTGTTCCATATAATAAAGAGATGTGTTAATTATCATAGAATTTGGCAATTTAATGGAATTAATTGACACTTTAACCATAGATTTGGCAAAATATGTTCCTACTTATGCTTTTTGTTTTATTGTTTAAATAAAGGAGTATAAATAAAAAGCAATTAAAATTAATAATGTTGTTTTTTTTTAACTAATTATCATTATTAGATATGTTTCCATCAATTATTTATTAACAATGTTTATTTTTCTTTTTTATTTTTTAACTTTTTTGTTCATTGGCAACGTAATATTCTTATTCTAAGAACGCTTTCTCGATTGCAAAAGAATTGTTTTGTTAAAATGTTATGGTGGTGGGTCAGCGGCACGCTTTAATCTGTCTAATGACTAATTAATAACCATTAAATTTTAATAATACATTTTAATAACAAGTAATTATTAGATATTTTATAGAAAAGATAATTCCACATATTTCTAGTCCTATAAATAGTTCAAATATTTTATTTTCATATTTAATTTAATTTTATATTACATAAAAAAATATTTTTTTATTATTTATAACACAATAATATTATATTATTGTGACAAGCTTTCACTTCCGCTTGCTAATAAATTTAATATATATATATATATACATTGATGATGAAGGGCATAAGTTCTGTTATACGCCACAAACCATAGGCTCCTACTTCCTTGTTAACTGTAGACGACGAAGCATCCCTTCCCTTCTCTTCGCTTCCCCGTGAGATCAACTCTATGCGCAGAGAAACACTAATGGAAGATTTGTTACCGATAGTTGTAGACCGATACCAAGGTTGATTGAAAAGTGAGACAGCGAAACCTAGAATTTGGTGATGGAATCGATGGAGGGGAGAGAGAATGGTCTGATGGACGAGAGACGGTGTCGTCTGGTCAACGAGGGGCCGACGAATCCAATGGTAACACCTCTCCTCACTGATCTCTATCAGTATACTATGGCCTATGCTTATTGGAAAGCTGGAAAGCACAATGACCGAGCTGTGTGAGTCCCCCTTTTCTGTACCTCTCCTCTGGTCCCTCAACCTATTTCTGCTGTCTATCAAATTAGTGGTTGCCTGTTGTTATTGATACGTTTCTTTTATCGGATTTTATCGAGTTGGCTAAATTGTTTTATGCGAGCTGGAGAGAAATGTACTGATAATTTGGAATTGGTAGCTGACTAGAGGCAGAAATCAGTGCGTTATTTTTTGTTGCATTATGGTTAAAGTAATGACAACAACTGGCTGATTGGTGCTTAGTGACTCATTTATTATCACAAATATTGCCAATATTGTGGGAGGACAGATGTTTTCCCTAAATTACATTCTTTATTCTTAATCTTGGTTCTGATTTGTAGTATTCCTGTATGAGTCATGCAATATTGAAGCATATTAATAAAGGCTTTTTACACCCCAAAAATTATACTGTCGAATGTAATGGAAGAGTTTTCACCACAATGAACTATGCTCCAGTATTATAACCGTAATAACGATAATATTTATTTGGTACCGGTCTATATGTCATCAATTTCTATTGTGGAATTGATCAATAGGGCACCATTTTTCCAATCCAGTTCATAGTTTGACGTGGTACTTCCTTTCACTAAACAGCACCATGAACCACCAAATAAGAATATCTGGAGACCTTTCTCTCTTGATCTCAAACAAAATCTATTCTGACTGGACATCAAACGGATGTCACCCACACACAAGAGGCACAACCACAACCCAAAACCACCAACTAGGGTTTTTAACATCTGTTTTTTCAAAGCTTTATTCAAGAGCTGGAGAGGATGCCCTTATATGTTCCTTATCTAACATGGAGCATTATTAAATATCCGAGCTATAATAATATACTTCCTAGTGGAGGAAATAAACTGCTGCAGAACAGAGATAAAGCTAGGTCCCCATCCCTTGCCTCCATCCTTGTATAGGTTTGACCAAGCTTCTCAACCTCCGTCTATCTGCTCACTTCCTTCCCACATCTCGTGACGGATGGGGCAGATTAGATTTTTACCCAAACTGGAGGGAATTGCCAACTCAAGCAAGAAACTTTTTGATTAGCAAATGACATTTTTTTTAACTTGTAATGATTATTTCTATAATTGTTGCATTTCTTTTCTTACTAATGTGATAAGGGAAGAGAAAAATATGTCTGCTGCCTTTTTGGCCGTTCATTTGCTATTGTTGGTTTAAAGCTGCTGGTATTGTCTTGCAGTAATAGGATTCTTATTGTTGGTTTAATATTCATTGCTTCAATTATAGCAGCACGTCAATGCCTTTTTCAGAAGGTCCATTGCTTCCTTACAGTTCTATGTTTCAGGTTTGATTTATTTTTCCGGAAGAGCCCTTTTGGTGGTGAATATACAGTCTTTGCTGGTTTAGAAGAGTGCATAATGTTCATTGCAAACTATAAATTGACAGAGGAAAATATCAGTTTTATCTGTGATGCCTTACCTGGAAAATGTGAGGTAACTATGGATGTTGATTATATCTTGGTTTTACTTCCCATAAGAAGCTATAGTTGGTAGGATAATGATGGAAACAAGTTCAGAATGTGTGAACCAGGATTGTTTTGTGGGTTACAAGGAGAACTTTTTCTTGCTAATCTTCATCATAAAATTTCTCTAGTCAAACTCCACTCCCCCTTCCCCCTTTGTGGCGGCTGGAGGGGCTTTCTATTCCTAGGATGTAATTGGTCGGCTAGACATGTAATATAAGGTCTTTGAGGGTGTTTTCTTCTTCCAAGATCAAGGATTAATGTTCAAGGGCTTTCATTTTTTAACAATTAGAGATCTTTATTTGTGTGCATTTTCTTCTGGATATTATAAATATATAGTGTGGACCAATGGCTCTCTCTTTCTCACTGCATCGAGTAACCTTCTTTACTCAGGAGTAGAGAGTATTAATCAAAGTGAATGAGGTATAAATTAATTTTGCTTCACTGAACTTTGATTTGGTAGAACAATTTAGTTAACATGTAACTGCAGATCATGAATTTAGGTATATTAGTTCAGTATCAATGAATATGTGTGGCTGTCAGGAAGTACAATGTGTGAAAGGATCTTATGCATCGGAAGGACCAATTTTTTGGGTTTTTCTAAATGATGCAAAAATTTGGTTGGTAGATTGCTTGGTCCTTTTCTTTGCTTGCCACCTTAAATCACATCATGTATATCTTCTTGTCAATAAAGAACCTATTTTTTGTGTTGTATCACTGCACATCATTTCTCTTGTTCATAGTCTTGGAATATGATGTATTGTTCTTATTTTTATACACCCTAAGGAACGGTTTATTTGATAAGACAATGCATAGTATATAACCAGTCTTAATTTTGTTTTATACTTGTTGATCACCAACAAGAAAATGACTGACTGGTCTTTTGAACTTCAACCTTAGGAGGGTTTTCTAGATTATCTTACAAAGCTGGACTGCTCAGATGTTGAAGTCTACGCTGTTCCAGAGGGATCAGTTGTTTCTCCTAGGGTACCCCTGCTGAGAGTGGAAGGACCCATTGCTGTGAGTAGTATTGTTGGTTATAATTTTCTCCAGCCACATCTTTTTTTTCCTTTTTTTTATTTTTTTTTATTTTTATTTTTCTTAATTTTATTTTCAAACATAAATTTTGTGTTCCTCAATATTGGTGTGGTGTTAACTATATATCCATGCTTCTACCTGTCCGTTCAGGTGGTGCAACTTCTAGAAACTACTCTTCTCAATCTCATCAACTATGCATCACTTGTGGCCACAAATGCTGCAAGGCACCGGTTTGTTGCAGGGAAGTCTAAAAGTCTACTTGAGTTTGGGCTTCGGAGGGCACAGGTCTCAGTTTTTTTTTTCCTTTGTGAATTTGTGGTTTTAATTCTTATCAGTATCTTTTATATATCGGCAAAATATCTTACTCCCCGCTTTATGAACAGGGGCCTGATGGTGGGATAAGTGCATCAAAATACTGTTACATTGGAGGTTTTGATGCAACAAGGTATTTCTTTTTTCGGGAAAAAAATTCTTAGCCCTTGCCTTCCCAATATTGCGGTTAATCAGTGCTTCAAAACTTTTTATTCGATATCCTTTCTATAACTACATCTGGATAGCCATTCTGCTGCAACAAAATCATCTGTTTTTGTGCAAGTGGAAGATGAAAAGAGACAGTTAAATTAGGTAGAGAAAACAAACTAGTTGTCTTATTAAAATTTACAAATATGAAGCAGAAATTCTGTCTTTTGTGCCACAAAATGAGGGAGTTGTTTTATGGTTAGAGATGATTGAAATTGTGAACGAGAGAAGGACCAGAGAGCTTATCAAGTCACAATTTTCAGCGGTTGGTGTTTTGTTATGCCAAATTTTGGGTCCACTATTGATATTTATGGGCGTTTTCCTTTGCTGGCTCCTTCAATTGTCACTTTTGCATCCTTTTGTTTTATGTAACAGCAATGTTTTGGCTGGGAGGTTGTTTGGGATACCGCTGCGTGGAACACATTCGCATGCCTTTGTCAGCTCATTCATGGTTCGTAATAGTAAATCCCCTCTGTCATCTTCTTTATTTGCAGATATTTTAGAGTAGATACTTAAAGAACAAAACTCGTACGCCTCTGTTGTAGCTATCAGTGAACTTGCATGTTTTTGTTAAACTGTTAAAATAACTTTCCATATCAACAGTTTCAGGTGACAATTTAAGAAATTCATGAGAACTTGGCCCTCATTTTAGATGATCTTATGTAGGAAAGTTCTATATTTATGTCTAGCGGTATCATATAAGATGGAACCAGAATGTACAACTTTCAATTTCAGCATAGGACCTTCTAAAATCTTGTATGCCCCACATGGGCCCCATGATACAGAAAGAGTGTGCGATAGTATTTCCTCAAGGACTCCTTGAAATAGAGTTTGAGAAGATGGAGCTCTCGAAAGAGACTCTCTCTGCTCTGTATATCATTGGAAAGGCAACATTGCTGTCGCTGAATAATCATGAGCTCATGACTTATGGATCTTGCTGTTTATCCCATTCTCCGCAACCCAATCCAGGAAAGAATGGAAGTATTAATGGAAAGCCTTATGTGTAAGTAGGAGCTTCTGCTTGACCAAATTTGCCTTTTGCAAATTACTGCTTTATTTTCAGGTATGTTGTTACAAATGCCAATATTGTCTCCTTAATTTTCCTGTTGATTCTTCTGGGGCATTAGACAGCTAGAAGACATGCAATCAACTAGAATTATGTTCCACCGGCTATCTAGTATGTATATTTGGCTTCCTTGTTTCATGTGTCTGTTCCTTAATTTACTCTTGATATGCAGAGCCCTGATGAGATTGTATACAAATCACTTCAGAGTTTTGATGGGTCAACTACTTGTGAGGATTTTGTCGGTCTTGTGCAGACTTGGCTAAACAAGATTCAGGTGCTATAGTTTGGGCCATCTTCTGTAAATCATTATTTTTTGTAGAAGTACATGCTGCATCGAGAATGAAGTCATCTTAAATTAGTTGTTGGGCTCACATGCATGGAAATGAAATTCAAAAAACTAAGATTCATGCTGTTCTCCCAGTTCAAGCTGTGAAGCATGCTATTTGGTGAAACTGGCAGCAATTTATTATGAAAGGACTAGGATTTTCTAATTGCGATTCGTTTAGACCTTGTAAAAATGGCGGAAGTCAAGTATAGACTAATATATAATACACGTAATGTATGTTCTTTACCAAATGTAAATGAAAATTGATTTCCACAAAAATATATATCACCAAAATAAATTTGAAACAATAAAAAAAAACACAGATTTTAGTGATAAAGGAAAACATCGGTAATTAATTAGTTATTGAGTAAAACTCGCTGAGTTTCTCCATCCAATAAAAGCAATGCAATATGAAAGTTGACTTATAGTTTGAGTGGTA
The DNA here is from genome assembly GCA_028571085.2 of Nepenthes alata. Classification (NCBI taxonomy): domain Eukaryota; kingdom Viridiplantae; phylum Streptophyta; class Magnoliopsida; order Caryophyllales; family Nepenthaceae; genus Nepenthes; species Nepenthes alata. The sequence goes on from JAOVVI020001982.1 coordinate 20,385, forward strand.
CAGACACACTAAATATTAGCCGACTTATTTCCAACTTGTGACTCTTACTAAGAAACTTCTTAAATTTGTTTGCAATAGCGAAATTGGATAGTTTCTAATCTTCTTATTGAACTTACTTTACTTGCTAGTGAATCTCTATGCACTATTGGATCTTAGTGTATATGCCACCAAAGAACTAATAAATGTTTACATGTTGGAGTAAGTGTGTAAACAATAGATAAGAAGGTTGGGTGAGAAAACCTTGGTAATTTATCTCAAGTAATAATTTTTTTTTTACATTAAGTAATAGGAGCTTTTGTGTTGCATCCGTTTTTTTCTCTCTATCTCTTTAGTCAAGAATAAGAAAGGTATATATAGAGTTGGTTAAAAATTTGGTCAAAACATGCGGCTATTGAGAAAGCATCACCTCGGTGCATGTACGTCTTCAGTGTGCATCAGGCATATAGGCATCAATAAGAAGGCAGCTCCAGCGCATGTGCACCATACAGGCGCACATCAAACGTGGGTATACAGGGTTAAATACACTCATGCGCAGCTTAGATGCATATTGGGTGCAGATGTATTGGACAACAGAGAATTATAGTTTATTAAGGAGGATTAATATATAACAATAATGGAGAATAATAAGTTTAAATTCAAATCTAGCAATACATCCATGCTTCTCAACAAAATGCTCTATTCTCCCTTTTTGTCAGGAATTCTAAACGGCTGTGTCAATCAGTATTGGAGTGGTCGCCGTCCCGCCTCAAATGAAGGTTATCAAAGATATGATCCAAGCTTCCCCTCATATATGTGTCGTGGTCATCGAGCTGGTTGATATGGGTGTTAACACGTCTAAATCCCTCAAGGACATGAGACTCTATGTGCTTAGTTGAGATTGATTGGTAGATGTGGTGGCGAGTTGGTTGAGCACCCTAGAGAGCTAGCCCATGATACCAGAGAGGCTGATGAGGAGGACAGGGCAGTTTAAAGGGGCTAGGGACAAACTAAGACGCGTCGGCACTTGGATAATGCTCATCCATAGGATCATTGACGATTGAGAAGTGGCAGTGGGTATGAAGAGTATGAGCCTGGCTCTGCTCAAACATCGTGCAGTCGATGGTTTTGCCTAAAAGGATATGGTCGATGGTTTTGCCTAAAAGGATATGGGATAAATCAGGAAAGGAGACCCCCAAAACCATAATTAGTCGTTAAATGAGACAACCATGGGGAGGTGGTCGTCCTTGCTGATAAACACGGAAATCATGTGTGAGTAGGGGTGCGATGTAAGATTAATTGGCCGCTTGAGGATAGCATAGTGGAATAAAGTTTTGTCGAGAGGAAGGGAGGCATTATGTGTGACGAGAAAAATATTGGTAAGCATGATTTGACACACAAGCTGGCGGGATGAGATGCTTTATTTTAAAAGATTTTTCATGCCAAGTAATGAGAGTGCCATGAAGCAAGGAAGCGATATCATTAAATAGAGGCATCTCACGAAAAGAATATGGGTAGTCGGGAAAAGGCACCAATGGGAGATGCAAATACTCGCAATAAACTTTGAAGTGATCCGAAGATTGCTCTCCCTCAAAAAAGTAGAAAAAGAGTTTGGGTTCTTGAGGACTGATTGAGGGGTCGAGTTTGTGCGGATTGTTTCCCATTGTCAATCAACAAAAATATAATAGATGGAGCAATCGAGAAAAATGAATTGACCTCTCATTTAAGGTGAGCTGCCGGTGGCTCATTCGTTTTTGGAAGAGATCTTCTAAAATGGCATTGATAAAGCGATCGGATTCAAAGGAGGGGCCACTAGGAGGATGCTTTTTGGAGGCTTTCCTGAAAAGGTCATTTGAAGGCAAAATGAGAAATTTAGTTGTAAAACCCAAAAATCTAAAACAATACGGAAGAGGAACAGAGATTAAAACCCAAACCCACCAAGGCAAGGTTGCATGGGAGTAACTTCTAC
>JAOVVI020001983.1:0-21461 GCA_028571085.2 Nepenthes alata
GAAACAGGCCTTGATTTGAAACCAGCCTTGTATCACAAATTCAAAACCAGCTTGTAAAGTGACATATAAGTTCCGTGATTTGAAACTAGCTTAAAGTATATCATTTTTGAACTAAGTTCTGTGATTTGAAACCAGCTTGAAGTATATGATTTTTGAACCGACCTTAAGATATCTATACACAATCTCTGAAGGATTAATATCGATGTTTTCGACTGATACTGAGAATGGCTCTCAGTAAACGATAAGAAAAAAATATTTATGTTATGTTCTACTATTATGGACCTAGGATTGATATGCAGTCAGGTTAGGTTCTCTCGCATGCCTTAGAACTTTATAGTGGTAATCGAGGATAACTATATCCATGGAGTTATATGTGGTCCACCCATCCTCAGGGCATTATAATAGGAGGGTAGCTTCTGTTCTGTTCCGACCGGTATCCCTATGGATTGGGAAAGGATCCCACGAGATGGGATATTTCTGTTCAATTTTTGGCCTTGGATTGTGTGGATTAAATATAATCTATCATCGATTATTCATTTCCTCAGCTAGTAGGGCCTACTAGTGGGTTTCTTTACTGATAAAGATGAGTTTTCTGTAAACTATGAAAGTAATACTGACTTCTACTTTCTAAAACTTAAGTACATTGATTTCTTATTTTTGAAGCTTGGTTGTTTCTATTTTTATGTCTGCAACGTAATTCTGCTATAAACCACTTCCGTATGGCATTTGTATTTTCATGTTCACAGTATCTATTTTATTGAGCTTTGTTATATATATATATTTTTTATTGCATATCTGTATGTATCTTGTTGGGCCTCGGCTCACTGTTTTACTATTTTCCCCCTCCAGAGGAGACTATAGAGCATGTGCCTGACGAGAAAGACTAGAGTTCAATCTAAAGGATTCTTGAAGATTTAAAGCACCCATGAAGTTATCACAAAGGAAGCAGTCTTAATGTAATGATTTGACTAGAAAATATATAAATTTTTATAATTGAGAATTTTATGATTATGTATAATTCAGCAAGTTATTAGAGTTACTTCTGCCACTTATTTTATGAATTTTCTACGTAAGTCCTAGATGGTATCTGTGATCCTGTGTTGTGCATAATTGGTTTAGTTGGGTTTCCATTTCTGTTTGGAATGACGGTGTAAAAAAAATCCGTTCCGTCACACGGTTACTGTGAATTCCTTGTTATGCCTTTTGGCATTACGGATGCCCCTGCTGCATTTATGGATCTGATAAATAGGGTATTCATATCATATTTGGATAAATTTATGGTGGTATTTATGATGACATCTTAATATACTCAAAAGGATTATGAGGAGTATGAAACTCACTTGAGGATAGTACTTTAAATACATCGCAAGGGAAGGCTATATGCTAAGCTGAATAAGTGTAAGTTCTGACTGGAAAATGTGATATTTTTGGGGCATATAATTTCTGACGGTGGTATTTCTGTAGATCCAAAAATGTGGAGGCTATTACAAATTACAGTAGGCCAACGTTTGTGACCGAGGTTAGAAACTTTTTTGGCATGGTAGGCTATCACATGTGTTTTGTAGAGAAGTTTTTACAGATTGCTATGCCTCTGACTTAACTGACAAAAAAGGAGGCTAAGTTTGAATAGACTGAGGAATATGACCACAGTTTTCAGGAGTTGAAGGATTGCTTGACTACTGTCCCGGTACTAATTATTCCGAAGGGTTTATGTGATTTTGAGATATATTGTGATGTGTTTGGGTTATGTATTGATGTAGCATGGCAAAGTTGTAACTTATGGGTCTAGGCAGCTGAAAGTGCATGAAAAAAATTATCTAACTCACGATTTGAAATTAGCTGCTGTTGTGTTTACTTTAAAAATTTGGAGATACTATTTGTATGGTGAAAAGTTTCTTATTTATTCTGATCATAAAAACTTGAAGTATCTGTTCTTACAAAAAGGAGTTTAATATGAGGTAAAGGAGGTGGCTTAATTTCTCAAAAGATTATGATTGTGAGATACAATATAAGCCCAGAAAAGTAAATGTAGTTACAGATGTATTAAGCCATCGATTGGGGTATGTGGCTAAGTTACAAATCAAGCAGATGAAAATGTTAGATTATCTGAAGCAGTGTGATATCTAATGATATGTATGGGGTGATAGAATATTTTTATCTTAACTTTAGATCTAGTCGGAGATAATTAATGAAGTTAAGGAGAAACAAGTGAATAACTTATTTCTTGTGGATATTATAAGTGATCTGAATAAGGAGTCTCGAGCTGATTTCAATATTCGAACTTACGAAGTACTGAGATTCAGATATCAATTATGTGTACCGAATGATAGGGAATTGAAAGACAAGATCTTAAAGAAAGCTCATAGGTCTCAGTATATCATCCACCCCAAAACGAACAAAATATAACAAGATCTGAAGAAGACTTTTCAGTGGAGAAACATGAAGATGGATATTATGGCCTATGTGGAGAAATGCCTTGTATGGTAGTAGCTGAAAGTTGAAAGGATGAAACCTTATGGGTTGTTACAACCAATGCTGATCCCGAGTTAAAAATGGGAAGAAATTACTATGGATTTTATATCGGGTTTGACGAGAACTCCCAAGAATCATGACGTCATTTGGGTTATATTTGATCGGCTGATGAAATTGGCCAATATTTTGGCAATCAGGACAACATATTCTTGTGATAGACTGGCCCAACTATATGTAAGCGAGATTGTAAGGTTTCGTAGAGTGCCTACTTTGATTGTATCTGATAGGGATCTATGTTTTGTCTTGAGATTCTGAAAAAGCTTACATAATGAGTTGGGGATAGAGTTGAAGTTCAATACTGCATATCACCCCCAAATTGATAGCCAATTGGAGCATACGATTCAGATCCTTAAGGATATGTTGAGAGCCTCAGTGTTAGAGATGAAGGGGACTTGAGATAATTATCTGGCTTTGGTGGAATTTATATATAATAATAGTTATCAGGGAAGTATTGGTATAGCGCCTTTTGAGGCACTATATGAGAGAAAGCGTAGATCATCGATTCACTGGGAGTAGATCGGAGACAAAAGGATTTTGGGTCCTGAAATTATGAAGGAGATGGTGGAGAAAATTAGGCTAAGTCACGAGAACCTAAAGGTTACTCAAAGTAGACAGAAAAGCTATACAAATCGGAGGAGGACAGAATTGGGCTTTGAGGTAGGAGATTATGTTTTCTGAAAGTTTCACCGTCCAAGGGAGCATTCATGTTCGGAGTGAAAGAAAAACTAAAGCCGCGATTCATCAGACCTTTTGAGATTTTGGAGAGGATCGGGGAGGTAGTTTACAAGTTGGCACTACCGCCCAATCTAGCGGACATACACAATATATTTCATGTATCGATACTTCGAAAGTATGTCCACGATCCTATGCATGTAAATGAGTATGAGCCCTTGACTATCAATAGGGATTTATCCTACATCGAGGAGTCAATATAAATATTGGATTGAAAAGATCAAAGGTTGTGCATGAAGACTATTCCCCTAGTGAAAGTGCTTTGGAGGAATCATTCACCGGAGGAGGCCACATGGGAGCGCGAAGAGGAGATCCAAAGCAAGTATCCGCACTTGTTTTCTTGAGGTATGTAACTTTATTTAATTTTGAGGATGAAATTTCCTTAAGTGGGGAAGAGTTGTGAGATCTCGATCCCAAAATATGATAATTGTGGAGTAATCACGTAAATAATAACTATGGTTAGGCTTAATAAAAAAGAAAAAATGGGTACCGAAATAAAAATGAGGGAATAGGCAAAATGGGGGACTAGCGCTCGAGTATAATAATAACAACAACAACAACAACAATAATAATAATAATAATAATAATAACGATGAAAATATAGAAGCAAAAGGAAAGCAGGGGAAAAGGGAGGCAGGGTGTGACGGACCGGGTTATTTTTCTTAAATAACCTCCGTCAAAGATAATAATAAACTAGTACTCATAATTAAAATTTTTAATTTATGTAGAAAATTGGGTAGAGTTTCGTTTATAAATTGAGCGTTTGCCAAAATATAAACACCTGTAAAGCAACCCTGTACAACAATTTACAACCATCCACAACAAAACTATAAGTCTTAATGCTCAACTCACTACACAGGATCTAATCGCCGTGGCACCGATATCATAACTCTGGTATAACGCCGGTGAGGAAGGATGCCAACTAGGAACCTCGATCATAACCACAATGAAAAGGACATGTGGAAGCATAACAAAAACCACAATATACAGCGGGAACTAATCCATCATTCATTCATACTAAGCATCATTAACCATTACGATACATGTTTTACACAGTTTACAAAATAGGACAAAAATTTCTGTTTCATACACAAAACCAGCTAAGTCCAAGTCTCGAGCTCTGTGTACAATATCAGCTGTCTATCGCACTTCTACGGCCTACTCTGTCTCATCGACCATCAATGTGTTCTCATCTGAAAGACATATAGTAAGGGCGAGCATACATCCCAACAAATGAAATCATACATCAGTAACTACAATAATTTATAGGAAAGACGGTAACTGGGTAGGAAAAATATATACTCAAATAAATGAAGAATACGAGGAGAGGGAACATCTTGAATCATTTAGTTCACATGTTTGTTCTGGTTACGTTCATTCATTTTCATTGCTTTCATCAATCTTTGCGGACCCAGACAAGTAGGTCATACTAACCAACGATATGAGAGGACGAGGAAAGGAATATGTCTGCCACACATTCTAAGGCCGGCTAAATTTTAGGTCTACAACACTCGACTATCGGCTACATTTTAGGTCTGCAGCACTCGATCATCGGCTACTTTTAGGCCTGCAGCACTCGGCCATCTAAATCACCCTAGATCCCTCGGGGATCAGGGCAATCCTCGTTCTTTTACAGTAGCATCGTAAAGCATACCCTGAACATCACTTACCCCCAGGAGTAGCCGGAGTATTCCTTCGGTTCCTACCATGATGTACATGGTAAATTAGAGGGTACTGCCCCTATGATCCATAGTCCTAGTTTCAAAATTAGTCTTAATCCTTTGAAGGGGAATGCACCATTTGCCTTATACATTCTTAAACCGGGAAATTACATTCCCATCACATGTCTCCATCCGGGAGATCAAATCCATCACATTACACTTTGTGGATTTCCTTCCATTTACTTATTCGGTTCCTTTCTTTTATTTGGAGCTTAGATCTTTCAACCAATAAGTTCAACTTGTAAGAGAATTTGATTATACTTACCTCTGTTGGTCAAACATCACCTTAAAAGCCTCCAGGACACATCCCCTTGCTCTCGGCACACAATTACACATTTTAGGGCTTACAACTTGACACAACATTTAGTCATAAGTTCCATCACAATTGAAGAGAGCTAAAACATGCACACTTACCTTCCAATTTTGGGTGAACAGTGTCAGGCTACTTTTAGAGTGTTCGGATACCGCCAACGGGTCAAATTTTACGGAATTGGATGTCCGGTCAACACATACATACTTTTGGGATGAGGGGATTTATATTTTAAAGTCATTTCAACATTTTATGAAGGTAAAAACATGCAATTTCTCCCTCTTGTCTCGATTGAACAGTGCCAGCGCCCATTTAGAGGGCTCGGATGCTGCGAATGGGTCGAGATGTGCGAGGTCAATCACGTGGCTGACGTATATACACATTTGGGACGTGGGGATTCACATTTTGGGGTCAATTTAACGAAACAAGGTGCGGAAATGGAAAACCCTCAATTTCCCGTAGGTTAGGGTTTGGTGGTACTCCATCGGTCAGATCAGTGAGTAAATCGGACAATAAGTTACACAATCCTTCGTCTCAAGTCACGAATATCACATTTTCCATTATTGGGGTGGGTATCGAGATAAAAATACCCGATGATAACTGAAAAATATTAATAGAGGAAGGTTAGTGAGTATAAGAACACTTGTCTCGACACCTACTACCACTTTTATAACTGGCTCTCAGGAAAATTCATACTCTATGCCTCGATCTCCTCCTGTCTCTTTCTAAAATTGACGCCCATCCTCTCTCCTTTCCAAAAACCCTCTGGAAATGAGAAAAATCAAATAAACACAAAGAAGGTCGTGTTTTTATACCCGTTGGGGCGCTCGAGCACCGGCCGAGTGAGCGGCGAGCGCGGCCTCGCTGCCAGCCCACACTCGAGCACGCACAGGCGCTCAGCGGGCAGTGGAGCTATTGGATCTTACTGCTCGAGCTCGCACAGGCGCTCAGCGAGCGGGGGAGCTACTGGATTTTACCACTCGAGCTCCGCTCGAGTGCGCTACAGGCGTGGCCTGCTGCTTGCGCCACTTCGTTTTGTGCTCAAGCCTGCGCTCGAGCGCACAGCAGGCTCGATCTGCTGGTAGCGCTTCAACAGTTCACAACCAAATTTTCCTTCCAATACGCATACTCATTCATTCAATAGGTCTAGTATTTATTATTATCACATTGTTTTCCTCGTATTTATTATATTTTTAGACCGGGAACCTCATAACTCTCCCCCACTTATAGAAATTTTATCCCAAAATTTAACGAATCCAAAAACTTGAATAAGCTACATACCTCGAAATAGATGGTGATGCTTTTTTCATATTTTGTCCTCTCTTTCCCATGTCGTCTCCTTGCGGGAGTGATTCCTTCATAAAACTTTCACGAGAGGAATCATCTTGGAGCGCAAAATTTGGTCCTTGCAGTCTAAGATTTCCATCGGTTCCTTTACATAAGCTAAATCATCATTGATAGCCAAAGGACCATAATCAATCACATGAGATGAATCGTACAAGTACTTCCTTAACATGGAAGCATGGAAGACGTTGTGCACCTCGGCCAAACTCGGTGGCAAAGCTAGACGGTATGCCACCTCGCCAACTCGCTCAAGAACCTCAAACGGTCCAATGTAATGCGCCTTCAGCTTCCCTTTTATGCCAAATCTAGAAATCCCCTTCCATGGCGAGACCTTAAGGAAGACGAAATCTCCAACCTCGAATCTAAGCTCGGATCTTCTTTGATCAGTTTAACTTTTCTGTCGACTCAGGTCGACTTTTAACTTTTCCACAACCGCCGCTATCTTTTTCGATATCTCCAGAATAACATCCGAGCCTAACAACTGCCTATCCCCGGTCTCCTCCCAATGGATGGGAGATCGACACTTCCTACCATAAAGTGCCTCAAAGGGAGAAATTTCGATACTCGCTTGGAAACTATTGTTATAAGCGATGTCGGCTAGCGCTAGAAAATCATCCCAATTCCCATGGAACTCCAATACTGAAGCTCGTAGCATATCCTCTAGTATCTGGATTGTCTGCTAAGACTGGCCGTCCGTTTGAGGATGATACGCCGTACTAAACTTTAGGTTCGTCCCTAACTCCTGATGCAAGCTCTCCAAAAATTTAGAGACAAACCGTGGGTCGTGATCGGACACAATCGATGCTGGCACGCCATGCAATCTCATGATCTCGTTGATGTACAACTGTGCTAGACGATCACGGGATAACGTATTCCGAATGGCTATAAAATGAACTGATTTCGTCAACCTGTCAACATAACCTAGCGATCATGATTCTTTGGAGTTCTAGGAAATCCTCACACAAAGTCCATCGAGATGTCCTCCCACTTTCAGCTGGGAATGGGTAGGGGCTGTAATAATCCAGAAGGCTTTCTCCTCTCAGCCTTCAGCTGCTGACAAACGAGACATCGATTAACAAAAGGCACGATCTCTCTCTGCATGTTTCTCCACCAAAACATATTCCACAAATCCTGATACATCTTGTTTATACCGGGGTGAATCGTGTACCGAGTCTTGTGTGCCTCCTTCATTATTTCTTCCTTCAGTTCCTCAACATCTAGTACATATAGCCGCTCTCAAAATCTCAAAACTCTATCTGCACGCACACTAAAATCAACTCGAGAGTCTCTGCTAAGGTCCCCCACAATATCCGTCAGAAATGGGTCACTCACCTGCCCTTTCTTGATCCTCTGAAGGATCTCGCGCTTACTTGCAGAAAGGATAACATCATCCGGTTACCCTTAGCGTAGCACTTGATATGGCAAGACTTTAAGTAGTCTAGCAACTCCATCTGCTCAATCTGCATGGTTGCTACCCAACAGGTTCGGCGACTCAAGGCATCTGCGACCACATTCACTTTCCCCGGTCGATACTAGATCTCACAATCGTAATCCTTGAGAAACTTAATCCATTGCCGCTGCATCATATTTAGCTCATTCTGTGAGACAAATACTTGAGGCTCTTGTGGTCGGAGTACACTAGGAATTTCTTGCCATAAAGATAGCGTCTCTAGTTTTTCAAAGCAAAAACTACCGCGACTAACTCTAAGTCATGGGTCGGATAATTTTTCTCATGAGTCTTCAACTGTCGAGACCCGTAAGCAACTACTCTTCCCCATTGCATAAGAACACATCCAAGTCCCACTTTAGACGCATCGCAATACACTTTGAACCCACTGAAATTATCAGGAAGAGTCAGAATCGGGGCAGTTGTCAACCGATCCTTCAGCTCTTGGAAGCTTTTGTCACACTTCTCGGTCCAGGCAAAACTTACCTCCTTCTTGGTCAGACAGGTGAGGGGCAAGGCAATCCAAGAAAAATTCTCCACAAAACGATGATAATAGCTAGCCATCCCCACAGAGCTTCAAACTTCTGACACGGTCGTTGGCCGACTCCAATTAACCACCGCTTTAATTTTCTACGGGTCCACCGAGATGCCTCCATGAGAAATCACATGGCCTAAGAGCAATACCCCGTCAAGCCAAAACTCGCACTTCTTCAACTTTGCAAACAACTAATGTTCCCGAAGAGTCTGCAGCACAAATCACATGTGCCCTTCATGCTCGGCACGGTCCTTGGAGTAAATCAGAATATCATCAATGAAAATCACAACAAACTTATCCAAGAATGGCTGAAAGACCCGATTCATCAGGTCCATAAACACGGCTGGAGCATTAGTCAACCCGAACAGCATCACCAAAAATTTATAGTGACCATACCTCATTCGGAAAGCCGTCTTTGCAATATCCTCCTACTTAAAACGAAGCTGATGACATCCCGACTGAAGGTCAATATTTGAATACACTAAGGATCCCTACAATTGGTCAAAGAGGTCATCAATCCGCGGCAAAGGATACTTGTTCTTAATTGTAATTTTATTCAACTCACAGTAGTCAATACATAACCTCAAGGCCCCATCCTTCTTTTTAACAAATAGGACCGGAGCGCCTCACAGCAACACACTGGGTCTAGTGAAACCCGTATCAAGTAAGTCCTGCAGCTGTTGTTTCAACTCCTTTAACTCAACAGGAGTCATGCAGTAGGGGGCTTTCGATATGGGTGCCGATCCTGGCACGAGATCAATCTCAAATTCAATCTCACGATGTGGTGGCAGGGTAGACAACTTATCGGGAAACACGTCTTCAAATTCACACACCATTGGAATGTCCTTTACGGACAAATCCCAACTTTTTGCCACACTAACATAAGCCAAAAAGGCTTCACACCCGCTATTCAATAAATGGTGAACCTATAGAGCAGAAATAAAACTAGATGGCTCCGCTCTTCGAACTCCTTGAATATAGAAAGGTTCGCATTCCAGAATAGCAAAGTCCACCTTTTTGTGGAAACAATCAATAGTGGCGTGATACTTAGACAACCAATTCATAACCAAAATAACATCAAAATCATGCATATTTAGAAAAATCAAATCAACTGCCAAAAGAAGTCGCTTCACCTCCACAATACACCATGGATAGGACACATCGGTCACAATAGAGGACCCCGTGGGTGTGGATACAATCAAAAATAAGTCAAGGGTCACGGGGGAGGGTGTAATAAAGCTAGCCAACCGGGGGGAAATAAAGGAGTGCATGGACCCACAGTCAAAAAGTACTTAGCAAGAAATACCACAAACCGAAAGTATACCTTCCATCACATCAACTGATGCTCTGGCCTCCCTAGCAGATACTGCAAAAGCTTTACCCTGCACTGCTGGCTTTGGAGTCGTAAACCTCGATACCTGAGGGCACTCCCTGGCTCTCTGCCCCACTTGGCCACAAGTGAAGCAAGCACCTGTCAACCTGGGAGATGGTCTACCCTCATGCATTCTTCCACAATGCTGACATGAACCCATCGAGGCTTGAGAAGATGACACCCTGTCCAGAATCGACTGCCTCGGCTTCTTGTATGGTCTCCCCGAACTAGTCTTGGTGTTAGCACTTGTCCCGCTCTTACTAACCGACCTCTTTTTGAAAAATTCTTCCTTTCTATGCTCTTGCTCATAAATCAAGACCCGATCCAGTACATCAGAATAGGTGGCCAATTAAGGGTCGCCAGCTACTTGCAGATGTCATCCCGTAAGCCCATCAAGAACTTCCTAGTCCTCCTTTCTTCATCTTCGACCATGTAGGGAGCGAACCGTGACAACTCCAAAAACTTGGCGTTGTATTCCGCCACCGTCTGGTTCCCCTACCTTAGCTTGAGAAATTCCTCCTCTTTCTAAACACGGAGGCTAGATGGAAAGTACTTCTCTAAAAACGCATCTTCAAACATTTTTCAGGTAATCTCATCCTCTGGTACGCCCAATGCTCTTTTTCTCATCTGCCACAAATGGTGTGCCTCACCTTCCAGCCGGTAAGATGTAAACAGCACCCGATCCTCTGCTGGGCATCTAATCACGACGAATCTGCCTTAAGTGGGTCAGGCTCTCCCATGAACGCCGGCACTCGCTCCTGAATGAAGCGATCATAAGCAGATTGCTATAAATTAACAGGAGCCTAAACGGGAACCAGAACAGGAATAGGGGCAAGACGTCATTGCTCCATATTCTCAATGATGTTTGTAAGATGCCCCAACAAATTCAAATACTCTGCCTCTCAATGTCGGGGCTCTCGGGGTGACTCATCCCTTTGCAAACCTCGACGTCTAGGCGGCATCGCCAACTTTAGAAGTCACCACTGAAAAAAAGAAACAACAAAGGTTGAGCCAAAGGTTTAACCATCCTGAACGACATTACTAGATATGATACACTTATGCAATTAAAGAGAACATTCGAAATGATGGTACTTAATTGTCCTAGCTTTTCCACGTTCACTCATTCGGTCTTAACCCATACTATCCTAGGCTTCTGCATAAATTCAGATCCATCCTAAGGCATCCCTTCTCTGATACTAACTATGACGGACCGAGTTATTTTTCTTAAATAACTTCCATCAAGGATAATAATAAACTAGTACTCCTAATTAAAATTTTTAATTTCTGTAGAAAATTGGATAGAATTTTATTTATAAATCGAACGTTTGTCAAAATACAAACACCTGTAAAACAATCATGTATAACAATCTACAACCATCCACAGCAAAACTACAAGTCTTAATGCTCAACTCACTACACAGGATCTAATCCCGCCTCAATCGAGGCGGCACCGACATCATAACTCAAGTATAATGCTTGTGGGGAAAGATGCCAACTAGGAACCTCGATCATAACCACCAATATAGAGTGGAGAAGGACCTGCGAAAGCATAAAAAAATCACAATATACAGTGGGAATAATCCATCATTCATTCATGCTAAACATCATTAACCATCACCATACATGTTTTACACAGTTTACAAAATAGGACCCAAATTCCTATTTCATACACAAAATCAGCTAAGTCCCAGTCCCGAGCCCTGCGTGCAATATCAGCTATCTATCGCACTTCTACAACCTATTCTGTCTCGTCGGGCATCAATGTGTTCTCATCTGAAAGACATGTAGCAAGGGTGAGCGTACAGCCCAACAAATAAAATTATACATCACTAACTACATCAATTTACAGGAAAGACAGTAACTAGGCAGGGGAAACATATACTTGAATAAAGGAAGGAGAGGGAACATCTGAAATCATTTAGTTCACATGTTTGTTCTGGTTACGGTCATTCATTTTTATTACTTTCATCAATCTTTACGGACCAGGGTTAGCAGGTTGTACTAACCAACAATGTAAGAGGACGAGGAAAGAAATGTGTTTGTCACACATTCTAAGGCCAGCTATATTTTAGGTCTGCAACACTCGACCATCGGCTACATATTAGGTCTGTAGCACTCAACCATCAACCACATTTTAGGCCTATAGTACTCGGCCATCTCAATCACCCCATATCCCCTAGGGATCAGGGCAATCCTCATTTTTTCACAGTAGTATCCTAAAGCATACCATGAAAATCACCCGCCGCCAGGAGCGACCAGAGTATTCCTTGGGTTTCCACCGTGATGTACATGGTAAGCTAGATGGTACTATCCCTATTATCCATAGTCTTAGTTTCAAGATTAGTGTTAATCCTTTGAAGGGGAATCCACCATTTGCCATATACATTCTCAAATCGGAAAATTAAATTCCTATCACATGTCTCCATCCGGGAGACCAAACTCATCATATTACACTTTGTGGATTCCCTTCCATTTACTTGTTCGGTTCCTTTCTTTCATTTGGAGCTTAGATCTTTCAACCAATAAGTTCAACTCGCAAGAGTGTTTGGTTTTACTTACCTCTGTTAGTCAAACACCACAGCTCCCGGTGCACAATTACACATTTATAGAGCTTACAATTTGCCACAACCATTTAATCATAAGTTCCATCACAATTTAAGAGAGCTAAAGCATGCACATTTTCCTTCCAATTTTGGGTGACCAGTGTCAGGTGATTTTTAGAGGGCTCGGACGCCGCGAATGGGTCGAGGCGTGCTAGATTGATCGCGTGGCCGACATATATACACATTTGGGACTTGGGGATTCACATTTGTTGGTCAATTTAACAAAATAAGGTGCAAAAATGGAAAACCCCCAATTCCTGTAGGTTAGGGTTTGGTGGTACTCCACCGGTCGGTTCGGTGAGTAAATCGGACAATAAATTTCACAATCATTGGTCTCAAGTCACGGGTATTGCATTTTCTATGGTTCGGGTGGGTATCGAGATGAAAATACCCGATGATAACCAAAAAAATATCAAAATAGGAAAGTTAGTGAGTATGAGAACACTTGGCTCGACGCGTATTACCACATTTATAACTAGCTCTCGGACGGATTTTGACTCCACGGACTCAATCTCCTCCTTTCTCTCTCAAAAATTGATGCCCTCTCTCTAGAAGGTTTTGGATCGTGAAAAAATGAAAAACCTGAAGCAGGCCACGACTTTAAAATCATCGGGCACTCGAGCACACAGAGGCATGCGTCAAGTGGGGGTGCTACTGCCGACTCGCACGTGAGCGCACAGGGGCGCACGGCGAGCGGGGGTGCTACTGCCAGCTCGCGCCCGAGCGCAGAGGGGCGCACGGTGAGTGGGGGTGCTACTGCCGGCTCGCGCCCGAGCGCACAGGGGCGCACGGCGAGTGGGGGTGCTACTACCGGCTTTATCTTCCCGATTTTTCTTCTGATACACATACTCATTCATTCAATAGGTCTAATATTAATTATTAACCCATTGATTACCTCATATTTATTATGATTTTAGACTAGGAAGCTCACATTAATAGTTGTGGCATGTTTCCATATTCTATTGCTACTGTATTTATGTTTCCACAGATTTATTTTTTTGATGTAGTTGCTTCCGCTATTCTATTCTTTAGATTTTTGACAGGTCCTAGATGACATCTCTCGTATGGATTCTAGTGTAGTAGATAGAATAGCTAAAATAAAGCCATGGATATATGGCAGTTTGTGGTGCTGTGTTTGTATTGTTGTTATAAGTTGAGGATTTGATATTGATTACGCTTTGTACAGGTCTAAATTAAATGGTTGTTTGTATAGGTTTTTGTCTAATTTTACAGGAAACTCCGCTAGATTTCCCGTAAGAATTAAATGTTTTAAATTTATGGACTTTGTTTAGTTTGTATTTCACGGAGGTCCTTAATGGAATAGGATCCGTTTCGTCACACAGTAGCTCTTGGAATGGGTGTCCTCTGCTAGCTCAAGCCAGCAGCGAGCTCGGTAGCTTCTAGAATTGGCACATTTTGTTGGGCTCGAGCCTGCAGGGTGCCTAGCCTAGTAATTTGCTGCACTAAGGCTAATTTTGCAACTTTTTTAATTTCACTTATCTCAAACTTAATTACATAAATTATATTAACTTAATTACTAGAATTTACTCTATTTTAGAAATCGGGACCTCACACGATCTATCACTTCTCTAACTAACTCTAAGCCGAATTTGAACCTGAGAGCCTCGATCTCCTCCTCTCTCTTCTACCTCTCCCTTCTACCTCTCCCTCTCTCTCTTTTTTGCGTTGGAAAATTGAAAATGATGAAACAAAACCCTCACATGTTTTTATCACGTGGGTTGGTGCTCAAGTGCTCGGCAGTCGCAGGATCAAACGCTTGGCTTGCTCACCTCGAGCACGCAGTTGGCTTCCTCGCGGCACTTCAACCTACATTCCCAAAACCTAATTTTTTTACATACATTAAGCCTAGTTTTGATAAAACTATCTTAATTATCCGTAATTATGATATTCAGAAACTGGTACGTTACAGAATGATTCCAAGCCAAATGCCCTCACGAATGCTACATTCCTTGAGGAACACTTAACGGACATCTTTCAAAATTCAACTAAACCAAAAATAACTGCACATCTTCATGACATTAATCAGTCCTTTCCAAATGAGCCATTGTTCAAATCTTTACAAAACCACATTCATAACATCAAAAAAACTACATGCCCAATATGGCACTTTTTCTTAATCAACTCATATTCTCTCCCAATTGAGCACACGACTAACTACCTTTCACAATCCATGATACTATTCTCAAACAGAGTTCATACACTCCTACAATTCTTTGAATTTATTGATGAGGCTATCACAATATTAACCCAAATATAGCCAAAAGATCAACCCCATAAAAACCGCAGAAATGACAATGAACCTACAAACCCAAACAGCGTTACCGGAGCTTGTAACAGTCGTATCTTCCACCTAATTACTATTGTGGGCATAACTCTCAATTATCGACAATTAACAACACTCTGGATATAGATAGATCTTATCCCGCTTACCAAACCATTAGTCTACTGAAGAACCTAAATTATTAGCCATCCACAAATAATCTCATCAGTTCATCTTACTCACCCAAATGTCCTAAAGCATCTCACAGCGGGCACCCAATCGATGCTTCCTCGATTCTACATGAAATCCATAAAAAATAGTATCAATTCCGGCACAACCTCAAATTACCAACCAAGGATCAATTAGCCTAATCTTTTCCTCTAAGAAACATCCTCAATAGCTTACATAGACAAAGCTTCTCAGTGACTATAAGATGACTTCTAGATGTGGTCTCATATGGTAAATAAACTTGGCACATATCCTCATTAAACGACTTGTAGGCAAAAACAATAATAATTTCCTAATACCTCAACCAACTCTGCCATATACCCAAATTCTCACAACTCGATTGCAAGGTGTAATATCCTTACCAACTCAATCCATTCCAACATGGTGACTCACCAACCAAATCATCACTAAAATCATATCAATGATCGAAACCACAAAACAAATCAATTCATCCCAACCAATCATATCTACAGATCCCAGAAGATGTCATAGACACCGATATATCTAATATAAGTCTATGGTCCTCAAACATATGGAGAAACTTAGGAAACACAATATGAAAATATAGATTCAGAATCCAAAATAACACACATACTAAAATATCCAAATTTAAAGATCCTACCTTCCACCACGGTAGACGACATCTCTACACCTTGTACCATCATCGCAGAACCTCGATCCATGGCATCAGACTTCTTCACTATCTGACCTACGAGATATGGACAATCTTTGATCATGTGACTAAACAGTCCACACTTTGAAACATGCTCTCAAAACTCGTCAAAAAAATATTTATCCATAAAAGCATCTATGAGTATATTCCACGATATCTTTTTATCCTCCCAACCCATGACTCTTTCTCAACGATTTCCCATGATTGGCTTTGCCTTCTAACTATATAAGGCAAACATTATCTTATCTCCTCCAAAACATTGAGTCACCGCAAACACAAGTTCAATTCTCAGGATCAACATTTCAACTTCTGCAAGATCCGTGCCACCTAAAAATTTAAGCACTTGATCATTATTATTAAATCGATCATAAATCGACATCCTTGAATTTACCAACACCAGAAATTGACTTTGAGTCATCCTGACCTCAAGCCACTGATTCCACCCCATCGATCTCACTTGACATGCTATTCAAGCATCCCCATTCCTAGTCGTCGGATAAAAATTAACCTAAGTTAATCCTCAAGATATCCCCCTATGTTTCTCTTTTCTCCTGGTTCTCACCGAACTAGATCCTCTAAGACTTCAAGTTCACTATTCTTCTAAGAAAATTTATATACTCCACTTCTCAATCTCGCGGCTGGTCACCTCCTCGCATAGTTTTTCATCTTGGTGCAAAGAGACATCTGCTAATATTTCTTCTAAAATAGGAACGATAGGGGATATATTGCAATTCAACTTGAATATTAAACAAGACACTAGACACTATATGATGAAACATAACTAACAGATCCTAACTTAGTCCTACCTAAGTGAATTTGCTTAACTTCAATAAGACACTAACTAGGACACCGCAACTAGACAATCAAGCTTAATAACTGATCCTAACTTAATTTTAGCCTAAGTTATTTAAATTGGGATAACTAGAACTATCTGATCTAACTTAATCATCCTATACATTTATCTACTCATTCAGTCTACCTTACTCTAACCTAAGCTTTCCCGTAATATTCACATCAAATTTAAGGCATTTCATCTCTGATACCAACTATGTTGGACCACATTTCCTTACCAAAATCCAATATGGTTCCGACTATAAAACGACCATCAAACTAATACAAGTCTATATGAAATCTCTGTATAGCACATATTTTTCGACAACAAGCACACACAGGATCCACAAAGCCACAACTACATCCGTGGCATAAACGTCATAACTTTGGTCATGACATCAGCTTAGATAAGATGTCACTAGGTTCCCAAATAGACTATGAAAACCTGTAGAAGTACATACATCCATCAAATATAGCAAAAACTAAACTACCTATACAACATCAACATATACATACATTTATAATACATATCCATCTCAAAATATATAAAATACACCATAAGGGTACAAAATCCACAAAACTATGTCCACAAAATGATCCTCCAAGGTCTTCATGCCTAGCTGAGTCTAATCCTCTACTCTACCTCATCAGGCATAAGCTCATACTCATATAATGGAAAGCAAACAGTAAGGGAAAGCCAAATGCTAAGTAGGGTATAATATAATTAAAGACAATAAGCATTACACTGAAAATAAAGCAAGGGAAGAATATAAGAATATAATAAAGATGCATAAACATGAAACATGAATAAATACATTTTCAGAACACATTTATCTTTTCCATTGTATTTCTGACCCTTTTAGGTTCTAAAACATGCAAAAAGTTCTATACTTTGTGGACTAGGGCCAATAGGCCTTAGCAGCTAATAGAGTAGTCGATCGAGGAATGGAATATGTATGTACCCACAAATTCTAAAGTACTACCCATGATACCGCAAACTTTAATTTCTCGTGGTGGACGGTATACCTTTCACCCAATATGCAGGGTCTGATAACAGATATGCCACCAGAGCACCTCGTGTGGCCCAAGAGCATTCCTTGATCTACCACTGTAATATCCTAAGGCGTGTTAGCGAATACTACCCTCTAAAATATACATCCTTAGTCTAGATTCTTAATTACTTATTCTTACGGGAATGTTCCACTAGAAACTTATGCATAGTTCTCACTTCTTGAAGAACGAATCATCAGACAAAAATTATGGAGTTTCCTTCAGATACTTTGCATAATTATATAATTATTTGATACTGATATAGACAATCATTTTTTTATGAGTTTATATCTTCACATACTTGTAATTACATGCATAAATTAACATAATACTTGGAACATGCAAGAAATTTTTACCACCATGAGGCAAACATAACTTTAAGGCTTTCGGACAACAAATCCATTTACAGATGCATATAACAAAATTTTTAGAGTATATAAAAGATAACATATTTAACATACATGTGCATAAATACCATTATTCATGTCCGACAATAATTCCAGAACACTTAAAATTAACAATTATAAAATATATGTGAATAAATACCAAATAATTAGAGAACCATGTCCATAAAGCTAGGGTTCAAATTTATAAGGCCAAATTATGCATAAATCTCAAATAAAATAAGTAAAATCCAAAGAGCCATGGGTTAGGGTTTCCATGTGCGAAATACCGCACAAATCTTACAAATCTGACATAAAGTCAAAATATATACATGCTCAAGTTATGGGCTTTCTAAAATATAAACTTAAACGGGTATCAGAAAGATGATATCCAAAGAAAACAAAACAAAAGTGCAAAGAAACGAGAGAAAAGTATATGAGTGCACTTGCCTCGACCCGATGTATAACTTCTCTAACTAGCTCCAAACCAAAATCGAATCCGAGAGCCTCGATCTCCTCCTTCTTTCTCTTCTCCTTCATGCTCTCTCTCTCTCATATCTCTTGGTTTTCCCCCAAAATGACACGAAATAAACCCAGCCGCATTTTAAATCGCAAGCACCAGCCCAGCGCGTGGTAGGCGAGCTTGCGCTGGAACCAAGGCCTGCCACGGGTGCTCGAGCACCCGACAGGCACAAGTTCCCTGGTTTCAGTGCCCGGTGGGTGTCCCCCATCGAATCCTCCTACCGCTTCTGGAACCTACTTTTTCCACATGTATTAAATATAATTTTGATTATATTACCTTAATTACTCCCAATTATAATATTATAAAAACTGGTACCTTATAGTGTACTTTCCTCGACCTAATCTACCGAAATTCTTACTTTGATCAGATTGATTTGAGCTATTGGTTCCTCTGCTTCCTTCTCTCTCTCTTCTCTCTCTTTCTCCCACCGCCTACTCTCTCTCTTTTGTGAGAAATGTAGAAACCTAGCCCACACACAAATTTATGCCAATCTAGCATTCGAGTGCGGGTCGAGCATACATTGAGCGCTACAATTTGACATTTGAAGCTCGAGCACCATTTTAGAGCTGCTCCGTCGCAACCCTTTTTAAATTAGTGGTCGAGCGTGCTCTAAGCGCCTCTCGGGTGAAAAATTTCTGGAATTTGAGCTCAAACATCAATCGAGCGTCCTTCAGGCACATAGGTTTTGTTTTTAGCGCCTCAGGCCTACGTTTAGCGCATGAGTCATATATGTCCAAATTTGACTATTTGACTCAATTTTCTGTCCTTTAACCTCAATTTTGATTATATTTGTTTAATTAATCATGATTAATATAATTATAGAAACATGGACTTTACAATTCTTCCGTAATTATAAAAATTTTGTCCTCAAAATTTACATACTTTAATCCTTACCTTCACTCTCAAATAGATAGGGAGATTCTTCAACACTAATCCTTCCCCTCCCTTCATAATTTCTCAACTGAAAGATTTCCCAAAAACATCACAGCCAAAAGGATTGTCTTATTTCTCAAAATTAAATCACCAAAGAATCTGAACTGAATCTCAGCATATGGAAAATTATCGTCGATCTATGACGACTTTAACCTAAGCACTGACAGGATCATCCACATATTTCCCTTAGCATACATACATATAACACATCATAACGATTTGCCAACTTGGGGTGAAGCCAATCAATAGGTTATTTATCCGACCCATTGAGAATGTCGAGTGGCCTTATGATCCTTGGGCTCAATCTGTAGTTTGCCCCCAAAAGTCTAAATTCCTTTCCTCTGAGACATCCTTACAGACCTATGGTTGCCCACATCAAACCTCAAATCTGATCTCTTCCTATCAGTATAACAATTCTGACGAGTCAGAACTTTGATCAGCTGATCTTTTCCAAATTAATAGGAGACCTACATCTCTATCTGAATAAAGCCTCAAAAAGGGCTATCCCGTTGCTCGACTGATAGTTATTATTGCAAGAAAACTCGGTGAGTAGCAATTAATCATTCCAATTTCCTCTCATCTCCAAAAATTAATTCCCTCAAATCGTATTTCACATCAGATTTCCTACTTCAAAACCCAAATCAAATCTTATAACCCAAGGCAATGGGCACACATGCCATTGCTGCGCCACTCTGATCGATCATCATTCTACAAATCCAATCGCATATAAAATTTTAATTTGGGACTTAATTTCTTATACAAACTAGCGCCAAAATTTGGAACAAATACCCTTAGATTACAATCAAAACCTCAAAATTAGAATACCGATAAGCTAACTTAATCCATCCAAATCCATCATCCAAATTGGAAAGAAACGTGCTAACCTAGTTAGCCAATTGATAATTACCAAAATAACACCCATCAAGTATGGCTCATCACCCAAATTCATTTCCCTCAATAAAATAAAATGTACCCGGAGATATAGCAGCGCCATTCTCGATTCTCTTGGGGGCTGTGAGGTTCTGGTTTCCAAATATCGTATTTAGGAGTAATTAAGGTAATATAATTAAGATTAGGTCTAATACATGTGGAAAAATTTTGTTTTGAAAAAACACAAATAGATGCTCGCCGAGCGCCCGAGGCGATGCAGGGGATGCCCATTCCTGCAGGTCCGCACCTGTCGGCCGCTTGAGCACTGATGGCAGGCACCGGATCCAGGCTGGGGGCACCTAATGCGTGCCAGGTTGGTGTGCCCAGCCCAGATCTGGCACCATCCCGCAATATAAATGTGTGAGGGTTTTTCTTTTGCATCATTTTTTCAGCAATATGAGAGAGAGGAGAGAGAGAGAGAGCACAAAGGAGAGGAGAGAGAAGGAGAGATCGAGGCTTCCGAGTCTAATTCCAGCTTAGAGCTAGTTGGAAATGGTGTACATCGAATCGAGGCAAGTGCACTTATATGCTTTTCTTCCTCTTGTTTCACTTTTTATTCCATTCTCCTTGGGGTATTTTCATCCCGATGCCCATCCATTCTTTTATTTTATGATAACCATGTCTTGAGTATGTATATATATGTCGATTTCATGTTTGATTTCTAAGATTTGTACGCTATATTGCTTCATGAAACCCTATCCGATTTATTTAAAATTTATTCATATTTTGGCCTTAGATAATTGAAACCTTAACTTTATGATTGTTTTTACTTTGATTATTTGATATTTATTTACATGTCAATTGTATACGATAATTTGTGGGTTCTGAAAATTATATTGTGAACTGTTTATGAAGGGATTTGTCATCTGGAAGCTCTAAAGATATGTTTGGCTCATTGTGATAAGAATTTCTAATTCTCTCAAGCATTATGTTGATTGTGCATGTAATTTTAGTCATGTGGAGACTTAAACTCATAAGAATTATGCAACTTATGAAAAGTATAAGAAGGGGATTCCATGATATGTAAGTTTGA
>JAOVVI020001984.1:0-22328 GCA_028571085.2 Nepenthes alata
TTGATAGAAGTAGAGTTACGCTTGTGAAAGTGTCGAAGGGCCTCCAGCAATGCTAACACTGGTCGAGAGGCAACTCGTAGGGCATGATAAGATATGTCTTGCTGTCGAGACAGGGCATCCGCAGGTCCGTTCTCCTTTCTAGGTCGGTCTATGATGTCAAAATCGTAGCCTAATAGCTTGGTGATCCAGCATTGTTGATCCGGAGTGTGAATAGTCTGCGCTAATAGAGCCTTAAGGGGCTAGTGATCTGTTTGTATAGTAAACTTGGACCCCAGAAGAGAGGTGCGCCATTTTCTAATGGTCTCCACGATAGCGCAAAGTTCTCGGACATAAGTGGAGGAGTTCTGCAGCCGGGAGGAGAGTTGTTTGTTGTAGAATGCGATTGGATGGCCTGCTTGCATCAGGATTGCTCCTACTCCGGTGCCGGAGGCATCAGTGTGTATGGTGAAGGGCTGAGTGAAGTCTGGAAGAGCCAAAACTGGTGTGGTTATAAGGGCAGCCTTGAGAGTCTGGAAAGCTACCTCCGCTGCCGAATTCCAAACAAATGCAAACTTTCGTAACAATTGAGTGAGAGGGGAGGCAATTTGTGCATAATGGGCCACAAATTGGCGATAATAACCAGCTAGCCCCAGGAACCCGTGAAGCTGCTTGACATTCACCGGCGTTGGCCATTTTTGGACTACTTCGATCTTAGTTGGGTCCACGATTACTCCTTGGTTAGTCACAACATGTCCTAGGTAAGCTATGGATGAACACCCAAATTCACATTTGGATGGTTTGGCATAAAAGGAGTTGTTCCGCAGTATTTGTAGGGCCAACTGAAGATGCCGCAGATGATGCTTCCAGGAAGGACTATATGCTAGGATGTCATCGAAAAATACCAGGATGAATTTCCGGAGCACGGGCTGAAATATTGTATTCAATTCTGCCTGGAACGTAGAAGGGGCATTGGAAAGACCAAATGGCATGACTAGGAATTCGCAATGGCCTTCGTGAGTTCGGAATGCTGTTTTATGTATATCCTCCGGGTTAACTCTCGTCTGGTGATAGCCCGCTCGCAAATCCAGCTTGGAGAAAACCTTCGCGCCATGGAGTTCATCCAGCAATTCATTGACAGTTGGAAGAGGGAACCGATCCTTCACTATTACCGCATTCAGTGCTTGGTAATCAATACAAAAATGCCAGCTACCATCTTTCTTCTTTACCAGCTGAACAGGGGATGAGAAAGGACTTGTGCTCGGCTGGATGATTCCTTCTTCTAGAATATCATGGATTAGTTTCTCTATTTCGATTTTCTGGAAATGAGGGTAGCAGTATGGCTTCACGTTTACTGGGGAGGAATTTGGTTGGAGAGGAATGTGGTGATCTGTTGTGCGGTGAGGGGGTAAGCCATGTGGGATGGAGAAAACATCAATAAAAGATAGGAGGAGAGATTGTAGAGAGTTAGCCTGTTCCGTAGTGAGTTGTGAAGGGAACTTAAATTTAGGGGAAGCATCCAATGAGTCGTCGGCCAGCACTTCTCCAGAAGCCTTTTGCACTGTGAGTTGAAAATATGTGGCAACTGACTTAGTGACTTCCCCCCTTTGCAATTGGCCTAGTGTCATGGTGGCCTTAGGTAGTCCATGTAATGTGATCGAGCGACCCTCATGTTCAAAATGCATCCATAGTGCCTTGTAGTCGAAAAGCACCGGTCCAATTGATACTAACCACTGAACTCTAAACACGATATCAACACCATATATTGGAAGCAGATAGAGATAGACCCTGAAATTGGATTTGCCCAGGGCAGCCAGGACATTGGTGTACAATCCCTTACAGTGAAGGGAATCACCATTCCCTACTGTGACGTTGAGGTGTTGGGAGGGTTCAATTGGCAGCCTCAAATGTTTGGCCATGCGTGTTTGGAAGAAATTATGGGTGGAACCACTATCCACCAGAATAACGACAGGATGATCGACGATAAACCCTTGCAACCGCAGGGTGGATGGGACAAAGTGGCCCTCTAGTGCATGAAGAGAAATAGTAGGGGCATGATCAGGTGCCGGGCAAAGGGGTTCTACTTCCAGGCTGGGATAGGATGAAAAGTCTCCTTCTGCTATGATAGTCTCTGTAGTGGCCGCTGTCGTCGTACCCAAGCTGTCTTCCTCTACCAATATACATAAAAATTGTGGAGGTTTACACCTATGGCCCGGTGTAAATCGTTCATCACAATTAAAGCACGCCCCTTTTCCCATCTAGCTGCCATCTCTGCTGGTATGAGTCGTTTGATGGGCAATCGATTGGGTGTACTTGATGGAGGTAGTGTTTTGGGTGAAGGTTGAGGGAAATTGGCTGGGGGTTTGGTCGTTGGTGAACGATGGTGCAGAGAGCGGTTGCTATCCAGTTTCTCCTCTACCAGCTTAGCTATGCTGATGGCCTTTGATAACGTCTGCGGCTTCAACAATAGTAACTCTCGTTGGATGTCATCTCGTAACCCAGAGAGGAAGCAGTTCAGAAGATTGGTGGCAGAGAGCCCAGTAGTTCGAGTGGAAGTAGCTTTAAATTCCGTCATATACGCTGAAACTGAAGTAGTTTGACGAAGCTTATAAAGAGTGGCTTCATGATTTAAATAGGAAGAAGGACCAAACCTCAATTCGAGATCTCTGGAGAACACATCCCATGTCGATAACTGGCAAGTGCCGTGCATCCATTGAAACCATTGGAGGGCAGACCCGGCCATGTAAAACGCAGCAATGGTAAGTTTCTGGTCCGTTGGGGTAAAATGATACAGAAAGAAGCGCTCCATCTGAAACAACCATCCCACCACATTTTTACCAGCGAATAAGGGAACCTCTAGTTTGGGCAATTGAATCGGAGAGGAGTTGAAGGCATTCAATTGTGGGGCCGAAAGGAGGGGTAGGGATACTGTTTGAGGGGTGGAGGTGGGTAAAATCGAGGGAGGTAATGGAATTGTGGAAGGAGTAGGCAATAAAGGGGGATTAGATGGGGAAAAAGAGTGACGTTCAAGTCGGGTTAGGGATTGACGAATATCAATGAAAAATTGTTGGAACTCACTGAGGGCTTGCTGAATCTATTCGGTAGTCGTCGATTGGAGGGCGATTCGCTCGGAATGGTGTTGTTTGGTTGCGACAACCTCTTTGACTTCCTGTGCAACGCCGGCGATGGCTTCTTCCAGAGCCTTGTACCGCGTGGTCATTCCCTCTGCCTTTGGTCTCAATGAGAGCACCAAAATGATACGATTAGCTACTGCAAGACAGCCCTGGTAATTTCTTAGCACACGGGCAGGGGAGATCTGACAGAGGGAAGGGAGAAGGAGCAGGGAAAAGGGAGACAGAGAGTGAGTCGAGAGGAAGAGAAGAAGAGACAGAGTAAGAAGTACTTTGTATTTTTCTATATCCTCCTATCAGATACACGTTAGCTATATGCACTGGAAGGGTAAAACAGAATTCGTTTGTAAGCACATGGCCCTGCAGTTTGTAAAATAGAACAGAAACAGAATAGTAAAAAGAATTATATCAGTAAAGGAAAATATCGGTAATCAATGGAAGTCCATGGCTCCAATATCCCGTATCAAACCCGGATATAATCTCGCAATCTCATACGCATTTGAGTGACCCGAGTGCTCTTCCGTACTGATGTAGCGTTACTGTTAATCAGGCCGGCAACAACTAGCAACAGGGAGGTGCAAGATTTCTGCTCAACCAGCCATTATAAATTGCCCTTAAAAATCACACGAAATGAATTTGGAAATGATTCTTTGCTCTTTGATTTTCGTTTCTGTTATTTTTTGAAATATGACCTTGTATTTCTTTAACCTTTCCTTCAGAGATCATCCAAGCCAGTTCTCTGCTATTCTATTTATCGCATATATATATATATATATATATGCAGCCACAGTATCCTTCAATGCCTCAGCGTAAGTGATGATACACTCTAACCATCTTTAGCTTGTACACTCTGAAATTAAACACTAGTTGCAATTAAACATCGTTGGCATGAAGCTCCTTTAAATTTTCACTGCAAATAGGAGTCGGAAAAGACTCGAGGAAGAATTGAACAATTATTGGTGCCATTGGACTTCCATATATTCAGTTGAACCAAGCATAGGAAAAAAACCAATGCACGAGGCAGATGATGTTGGAACTGATAATTGGGGCATCAGTGTGAACATTTTGTCACACAAGAGGTTGTCAATCTTACCAGTAATCTCCACAAGAACATGAACCTCCCTTGAAATGATGGAAACGGTTAGAATCCCTTAATATTATCAACCTTCCCACAAGCTTTGATATGTGCTTGATTGCATTATGGCAATCTTGGCACACCCTCAAATTTTTCATTACACGGATTGGTATCCCAGGCGGTATAGTTAGGACGGCAAATGCAACAGCTAATTTCTCGCTGTGATACTTGAGCATATGTACCTTCTCCTCTTCATCGACATCATGCAAGACCAATTTCGTAGAAGAAACATAGCCTTCCTGCTTCATACGCAAATCCATCTCCTCTAAGAAAGCATATATCCTGTCCTTGTCTGGATGACAAGAGTCTCCAGCAGAAAATGTATGAATTTTGTTTTGAACTTCAATCCAACTATACCCTGGTACTTTCTTGACCCCTGTATGCCTCATTTTCAATCTCATCATTCGTACATCATCCCATCTTTCTGAAGCTGCATATAAATTTGATAAGAGAATGTACATTCCTAAATTATCAGGCTCCATTTCAAAAATGATCTTAGCAGCCTTTTCACCTAGCTCGGCATTCCCATGAATCCTGCTTGCACCAAGCAGTGCACCCCATGTTGCAGCATCTGGTTCAAATGGCATGTTTTTCACGAAATTTAGGGCTTCATCTAGCCGCCCAGCTCGGCCCAGAAGATCAATCATGCAAGTGTAATGCCTTGGGTTAGCTGTTATACTGTAATCTGTATACATTTCATAGAAATATTTTCTGCCTTTGTCTACTAAACCAGTATGACTACATGCAGATAAAACCCCAACCTAAGAGACAAAAGGAAATGGCAAATCAATAAATAATTATTACATTTAGAAGAACCAAAGCACATATACAAAAACCATAACTGCAATACATAAACAAATTCTATCAACTACATGTAACACATAGGTATACCGTGATATTCAGAGAGAAAAAAAGACGTAATGTGAAACAAAAAACCATAAAAAATTAAAAAACTTCACCTCTTTGATCTATACTTCAGTTCGGGAGAGAGAAACAAGATACATGCCTCTTATTGATTTGCCCTCAATGGGCATAAAGACATATGCTAGCAGTTAGAAATGAGAGGACTACAGTTCCTTATTTCAGAAGAAATAATAGTTCCCTGTTCTCAAAAGCCATTCTCACATTATTCATGGAAAACTTTATGCTTCCATGCATTTTTTTTTTGTGAAACATTAATTATGGCAAAATCTAGCAAACTCTTTGCTAAAACAACTACACAAATCACATGAATCATTGCTAAACACCTTTTTTTTGGTAATTAATCATTGCTAAATACCTTTTTTTTGGTAATTAATCATTGCTAAATACACCAAAAAGAAAATGAGGTAAATATCTATACTCATATATATGCAAAAGGAGGATTCTATCACTTAAATATTGAAACTTGTTTTGGAAGCAAGTATAAGCTTTATCGTTAAAAAGCCTAAAAAGAACAAAACAGCCAAGGCCTACAACATTTTCTGAGCCAGCCAGAAAAGCAAACAAGTCTAACTTAACAAAATTAATCTTTCGAATCTCCTATCTGTTCTGCAGAATTAGCTTTAGCACACCCTCTCTTACATTTGAACCTTGCCATTTATAATATACTGTCATAACTGAGAATACTCTTTTAATTTGAGCTTTCCTCTTTCTTCCTTTGATGACATCATTATGAACTTCAGTCTTCACACTTGAGCATCTGATGTTCAAAGCTGTCTGGACGCTTGTCCATTGTTTGTTGCATAAGGCCAATCAAAGAACAGGTGGTTTCTTGTTTCAATTGGAGATCTGCAATATCCATATTGATTTATCCCTGAAACTCCCAATTTATAACGTCTGTCCCCTGTCAGTAGCTTGTTTTGCACAGTGAGCCACATAATGAAAGATGTCTTTGGTATGTTCCTGCAATTCTGGACCAGTCTTCTCAACTAAACTTTATTACCATGCTTTCTTGCAAACTCATAGGCAAAGCAATCCTCAGGATTCACACTCCATTTGACACCAATGGCTTGGATACCTATGGTGGACGTGAATTGGTCTCTGCTACCAATAATTGAGAGCCACCACTAAGAGCCTCCTGCATTTTATCTGAGCTTGCTGCTTCACAAAGTCATTTAACATAATTTTCACTTAAATAATCTATTCATATATGAAAACTAACTTAGATAAAATTAATTAATTGATGTGTCCCTCCATAAGGTCATGATATAGTTTCACTAAGTCCTATATTTATATGAAAGGTAATTACTTGAAATCAATAGAAGTCATGTATATGAAACCTGTTCACCCTCCCATGTATAGTAATATACAGATCTTCTCTCAATTTTAGATGCTAATTGAGCTTGTGATAATAAGAACATTATTATTGTTGGATAAATTCCTTGTAACTGACAAATTAATTTCATAGCACACATTTGATGAAAACATGTTATCTTTTTAATACTAAGAGAAGCTGCAAGCAAAGGTTGGATACAAAAGTCACACAAATTCTGTAAGTCCAATGTTGTAGCATAAGTTACTTATACATAAGTCAAACACATGTTCATTTGAGGCAAACTGTAGTGAAGAAATGAAAAGGTGCGGACAAAAAAACTCTATCAATAGTTACACAATACTCCGCTTTTCAATTACTTGTAACTCCACTCTCTTCTTCTTCATGCTCTCAACCGGCTTAATTTACATGTGCCTCCCATCAACAGGTCTTACAAATACATTTTTCTCTCTCTCTAATTAATGTCTTCCTTTTCCAAAATTTCTTTATTTTGAAACTGCAGCTTCTTTTGATTATACTAATTTGATAGAATCATCTAATGGGTAGTGTTTTGTTATTTAGCACATTACATGTGAATACAAAACATCATTCTTAATTACTTACATGACAAATACGAATGCACTGGATATATAACAAGCCTGTATAAAGAAAAGGGTGGAACAGAAGTAGTCTCTTTGCATCATGAGCTATGGGAAGAGGCATATTGCATATAATATTAATTCTAACTGTTTCCAAAAAAAAAAAAAAAAATCCAGAAAGAGAATATGACCTTAGCCTAGTATATGAGGCTTCCTGAATTGCAAGCCCTAGGGAGGCTGAAACTGTGGAAACAACCTATTTTCAACATACAAATAGAGTTAAAAAAAAAAAAAAATAGAAGTCTCCTCAGTCAGCTATATAATGATTGTACAATATAGAAACAAATCGATTTCAATGACAAGTGGCTAGGAATACAATTGTGCTAAAAGATCCTTCCTCCTTGGCGTGACAACAAAGGAAAAAACAAGACAAATGGTGCTTGGGTGGGCATTTTTTGCTCAGGTAATGAAAATGTAAATGTCGCATGCCTTGTTGACCTTTGTCACAAAGATAGAGGCAGTAATCATATCTGATTAAAAAAAAAAAAACGCAAATAAACTTATGGACCTCCCCTTTGGATAATAGTTTACCTAAACATAGAAAAGCTTTTGTTTTTGTTTTTTTAAAAACAAGAGAGAAAATGGAGGGGTGAGACAACTAAACACCCAACTACAAACACTGCTGGCAACTCCACCCCTTCCCTTTCCTCCCCTCCAATTCTTCTCTCCAATCTCTCTCTCTCTATTGTTTAGGATAAATCTGGCTTCCCTAGTCACCAGAGAGCCAAAACTGGCCTCCTTAGCCACTGGAAAGGCCAGGGGCTTTAGAGGCCAAATCAAAGAGGCTAGATTTGGCATCCCAGTGGTCTGGAGACTGGAGGGCAGATCTGGTCTCTTTACTACTCAAGACCAAATTCAGGCTCAGTAGTGGCGGGAGGAAGAGAAACTGGGAGGGGAAGGGAGAGTGAGACAAAGAGAGATGGATGGGAAGAGAGAGGGAGGCTCAGGGCAGGGCAGTCCCTGCCACCAGATAGAGCTCCATCAATGAGGGATGGATGTTGGTGGTGGCAAGCCTTTCCTGCATTTTATATTTTGTTATGAACATAAACCAAAACATCTGGATGAAACATAAATCCATCAAATTATTACTCTTTTCTCCTACGTTTCCTCTCAGTTCCTTCACATCCAAATTTCAATAGAACATATCCTAAGAAGGAAATCTTGGATTTCTTAAGCTTTGAAGAAGGATCCTTCCTTAACAGACACTATGGGATCCCCTTGATTGCCTTTAAACTTACAATCAACATGTCAACCATTTCTGGAAAGAATTTTAACTATGATCAAGTTTGGACTTCTAAATTTCTCAGCTTTTCAGGCTGAATACAGTTGCTTCATGCTGTGATTCAGTATTCACTCCCTTTTGGAGAGGATTTTAACTCAGAAACAAGACTCGGACCTACAAATTTCTAAGCTATGAAGGCTGAATGCAGTTGCTTCAACCTTTAATTGAATACTGAAAAATCACCAATGACCATATCCTATCACTATGCTAACGGATGCTCATTTACCGTACTTGTGAAATAAATATATTGAATAGATATTTAGAAATGTATACTACAATACAACACAGATTCACACATCCTTACAAACATAAGAAACACATTTACGTACATGATGCATACATGTGCGCATGCACGCATAAACATAGGTATTCTGATAATTTTAGGAAGCATCAGTGGGTGATCAAGAAGACTGTTGTCATAGTTGCACAACAAACATCTCAAGTCTAGAGACCTTTTTGAAAAGTATGAAGTTTGACCCACTTCTAAAATAGATGTTTAGAGTAGGATAACCACAAGATAATAAAAAGTCTATGAAAACATAAATGACACATGATCTTATTGTTAAAAGAAAAACTAAAGTATTAATAGTTTGAGCAAAAAACACTTCACATTTCTCAGGTTAGTAAAAGACAAATACACCAAGAAAGTCAGCTCATAGTCCCGGTGCTAAAGATGTACTAGACCCTCTAGCCAACTTCTCCTAACATATGACCCTACCTAATCGGCTTAAACTTCCAAGTCATGGATCCAGAATTCTTGAATTTTCTTTTACTGACACAAGAATTCCAACCAACTCTTCTTGCTGAAATCAATGCCTCAATTCCATATAATAGTCACACACTAGAACTCTATAGGATTGTAGGCTAAGGAATTTGTTTAAAGGTTTTTGGTGAGAGTTTTCATAAGCTTCAAACACATGCCATCATGGAAATATGAAAATTTCCCAAAGGGTTGGTTAATTTCTAAAAGATAGTGCTCTGAGCGAGACTTGAAGATTTGGACCATTTGTAAGGCTCTCTCATAATTAGAGGAATGGAACATTATCTCTACCCTATTTTTAGAAGTTGAGTGATGTAGGGAGGAAGAAAAGTAGGGAAAAGAGACAAAGGGGTAGAGACAAGAATAAAGATCAGAGGGTAGGGACAAAAAAGAGGATAGGGGAAGGAGGAGGAGAAACCAGGGGAGAGAAAGTAGGCACCAAGAAAGAGGAAAAAATCACACTGAATCAATTTTCATTCAAATCATTAACTGTGTCTCTAACAATAGAGTTAGGATCCTTATATAGTGAACCTTATACCTAAGACAATTGGAAACAAAATCATAATCAAATAACTTCAAATTTGGAAAGGAAATCAAATAAAAAATAAAATCAAATCTTTCCTAAATTGAAAATAAAATCAAATTTGTAATTAAATCAAATCTATATCCTTAATGTTCGCATCATTGAGCCTCCCTATATGTGGCAAACAACTAGTCAAGTAGGTTAAAAAAAGCAAATAGCGCTAATAACCTTTTTCTCTCAAGCGAACATTTGGTGGAAATCGCAAGAAAGCTTTCCGGTAGTCTATAGCCTGAGCACTCTAACTCATTGGTACCACACACAAATTCCCTACCCTGGTGAATATTTGCCAAAGCCAAATTTCAAGCGGAATTTTTGGTTCACTTTTTGCTCAAGTCAAAATTTGCACAAATG
The DNA here is from genome assembly GCA_028571085.2 of Nepenthes alata. Classification (NCBI taxonomy): domain Eukaryota; kingdom Viridiplantae; phylum Streptophyta; class Magnoliopsida; order Caryophyllales; family Nepenthaceae; genus Nepenthes; species Nepenthes alata. Next base: position 10,111 of record JAOVVI020001984.1, read on the forward strand.
TTATGCGGAAACTCTGAGACATTGGGCCTGAGCAAATAACAACCCAAGATTGAGCCAACTTTACGGAACCCAATTTTACTAAAGAGACGACTCAATATATAATACTTTGTCACAAAGTTTGCCAACACATAAATTCCTAACACTTTTTATGGCTGTCAACTTCAGATCAAGAGATAAGTTCAGTGTCAGCGGAAGGCTAATTCAAACGGTAAATCTTCAGTTGCAGCAGCTTATCAGTTTCTCAGGTAAAAAAAATCAGCAAGGCCTCATGGTCCAAACTGATCTGGTGCCATTGAAACCCGGATTCATTTGTCTGTTACTTGTCCAGAATAATATGCAAACTGCAAGAGATTAGCCAAAAATGGATTATTTGCAGAAGGATCCATTTAGTTTCTGTTATTGCTCCAAGTTGGTGTCTAGTCCGTGTTAAACATCAATATGCCATCCTTGGGAAGTGCCCATGCTTCCCAGCTAAGGTGGATAGGGTCTCCTCTTGAGGCTCCCATAGTTATGGCCATGGAAGTTTTAATAATTGGAAGGGTTATCTCAAAGGTACATGTTGGGAAGTGATGAAATCATTCCCCACTAATAAAAAATATAAGAAGAAAAAAGACAATTTAATTTCAAGCAAAGTAGCATCAATATTGTCAAATAAGAAGAGAAGAAGGAAAAAAAACCCCAACACTAATGTTGGATTATTTACATGTACATATAGGATTATTTATAAATGTTAAAAATACTAAACTATCATTACAAAGAATATTCCATATCATATCCTAAACATATCTAATAATATATTCTACCATATCAGAACAAATCTCAATATCACTGCTGAAGGATACATGCAACGTTTCTTATTTCATATTGTAAGTTTCACACTATGAAGCATGGCATCAGTTAATGATCAGCATTTCATACAGAAGCATCAACATTTTAAATACATACAATTTTATTTGCTTTATGTTTTAACTTACATAAATGCATTATAAGCCATATCACCTGCCTGCTGCAGATTACAAATTCAACATAATCTACCATGTGACACTTAATAACAAGAATGCTTCCATGATAACTCATAATTGTTTTTGACAATGTTGAATTCACATTTTCCTATTTCATCAATGCCATGGCTCACTAAGTAAAACATTCCGTGCTACTTATAGTGTAATAAATTTTGCAATATACTCATCTTTAACTTCACAACAAGAATCAAGCTTCCCCTAGTTGCATTGCATAACCAAAATAATACTTTGTTAAGAAATACACAAAAATAACAACGACAAAAAGTCCTTTATAATAATCAATGCTTTGATAAGAAATATACGAAAATAACAATGACAAGAAGTCCTTTATAATAATCAATGCATTGAGTAAATTATATATTACCAAGGTGACATCATCTGGTCTGAAACCAGCGACAGTCATGGACTTGAATACTGCTAAAGCCTCCTCACCAAATCCATGCCTTGCATAACCAGCTATCATGGTATTCCATGAAATGATGTCTTTCTCTTCTATGCGCTCAAACACAGAGTTTGCTTCATCAATACTTCCGCATTTGCAATACATTGCAACTAATGCATTCCCCACATAGGTACTGGTTTCATACCCTGCCTTCATAAGGTTCCCATGACTTTGTTTCCCCAATTCTAGAATGCCAATATCAGCACATGTGCTCAAAACACAGGTGATAATAGACTTGTTCAACAGCTCCCCATTTCTCTTCATCTCAATAAATAGATGCAAAGCCTCTTCACTATGACCAGTTTGAGCATAGCCAGAAATCATTGCGGACCAAGAGATAGAATCACGATGAGGCATCCAATAAAACAAACTCCTAGCTTGAGCAATATTGCCAGTCTGCATATAACCAGTAATCATAGTATTCCAAGAACTGACATTTCGACAAGGCATTGCTTCAAAAAATTCCCTTGCCAAAAATATCTTCTTGCGCTGTACGTATGCTGCAATTATTGAATTCCATGAAACTGCATTCTTCTGTGGCATCTCATCAAAAATTCTTCTAGCTTCATCCAACATACCATTCTGGGCATAGCCAGAAACCATTGAAGTCCAAGTGAATACATCCCGGCTAGGGGACAACTCAAATAATTTATGAGCCTCTGATAATTTCCCATTCTGAGCGTATCCCGATATGATAGTATTCCATGAAACCACATCTCTCTCAGGCATCCTATCAAAAAGATCTCTTGCTTCGACCAGCCTCTTCTTCTTCACATATCCACCCATCAAACAGTTCCAAGAAACCAGTTCCCAATCCACTTTTGTCTCGAACAACACACTTCCCTCTTCCACCCTCCCATTATGAACATACGCTGCTAATATTCCATTCCAAGAGATGGAGTTCTTAAACAGCATCCTATCAAACAATTCCCTTGCCTCCTCCACATATCCATTACGGCCATATCCTGATATCATTGTATTCCACGAAATGATGTCCCTTTCAGGCATTTCGTTGAATAGCGTTCTCGCAGCAAGGAGATTCCCATACTGAACGCAGCCATTTATCATCAAATTCCAGGAAAACAAGTCCCTCTCAGGCATTTTCTCAAACATACGTCGTGCGAGACAGAACTTTCCATTTGACAAATACCCGGAAATCATTGCATTCCAGGAAACGGGGGTTCGAGAGGGCATGGAGTCGAAGACATGAAGGGCCATTTCGCATCGGCCGTTTCTCATGTGATTGGTTATGGCAATGTTGCATTTTACTATACCTGTGTATGTGATGCTGGGTTTGTTTCGTGTACTTTCTAGAGCGATGGCAGCTTTGCGATGAAGAGGGCGAAGGTTGGTACTGCTCTGTAACTGCCTACAACAGTTGCTCCCGCGCATCGTACAATTTAATTCCAACCGACCTTGCCTTTATCACACAAAACATTAGAATTTATATATTCATGGTACACACTACACATGGATGCGGCGGGTCGGGGGAGTGTAATAATTTCAAAATTAATTAATTTTATAATTTATTATAATTATTTATTTAAAAATCGAGATATAAGACCATCATTTTAGATACAGACATGGGTTAGATAACAAACTTGCTTTGAGATGGGCCGTTAATTTGACTATATTATTTATATATTCTGCTATAAGAATTTTATTAGTTGTCCCATCAATTTATAACTTATTTGAATATTCTTCTTATATATCCAAATCATGTGATCCTTTTAGAGTTGTGAGGATCTTATTATATGCCTTTCTTGCTCTTTTGGACATATATAGGTTTCATATTTGTTATAGGCCTATTTAAGTCTTAAATCTATATTAAGTCTATTTGAACATTACATATATGCTACTTTAATTTGAGTGGCACAGAAAGATACTTTTACCTTATCGTGTTTTAGGCCCGTTCTCAGTTGTTTATTTACCTATTTATGTCATTAATTCTCTCTCATCTGGGTTGTTTAGCTATTGTGGGTTCATTTTATTAGGACCAAATACTTTTAAATTTACCTATAAATTTAAAAAAAAAAATAAATACTTTTTTTTGCGTTGGTGTAAGAATAATGAAAAGATGGTACCATTTTGCCTCTTGACCGGATAAAATTAAAGGACTTTTATGTAAGGCAGGTTTTGAACAAAATAATAACCCTGAAGCACCACTGTCAATTTATTCGTTAGTTTTATGTGTTAGTTATATTTTATGTTGGCATATTCTGTGACTGTATCGAGTTGTTTATTTAGTCAATTGTCGACGTGTTTGGTAACTGCGACAATATATCGGCTTTGAAGATTCTCATCAGTTTCATGCCCGAAGGCCGTCATCGTTACATCCTCAGCATTCTCGCCTCCTTATGTTTCGTTCCGACCTTCCCCCGATTCTACGCCCGATTGACGCTTGAGGTGCCAAAGAGGCACCTCGCGCTTGAGGCGCGCCTGAGGAGCCATCGAGGTGCATTTTCCAGAAGTGTGCGCTCGAGGCGCGCCTGAGGCCCCAACGAGGCACGTTTAACATAATTGGTGCGCTCGAAACGCGCTCCGTTCATGCTCGAGCGCTGGGGCTCAAATTCCCCGAACCCTATCCGGCACTCACCGGGCGCTCGAGCGGCGCGGGCCTTTGTGTCTAACGGATCTATTAATTTTTGAAACCATTTGGGCTTCTCTATATATATGATACTTTTTTCTTCATCCCGTAGGGTTTCTGAAAAAGAAAATTGAGACATTGAAACGTCTACGTTCATTACTTTGTGAAAAGAGTTTGTACTCACCGTAGAAAGTTCTACTAGTTACATGTATTAGTTTGACAAAACTTTATCATCCTCTCATATTATTGAACACACCCTTGTTTTGCCTATAATCCCTCGTGAGTGACGGGGGAGGCATGGAAACCAAGTTCCAGTGGTTTGTCAGAGAAGATCAAATTGAAGACCGGAAGGTGTCCGGTTCCGTTGCCGCGGGCAAATTCAAGGAGTTCATTGGTAGGGATCACAAGACGGGAGTAAGTCGTCTCGATTAGCGCGTTTGTACCACCCGATCTATAAGTTAATTTTCATAATGGATTTCTTTTTTGACCATTGAAGCTTGGAAGATTTTTATTTATTACCGTGGGTATCGAGTTTTTCTCTTGTCACCAAAAAAATCTCTTTTTACTATTACATTTATTGTCATCTACTCTTTATACATATTATTGTTATTAGTATCTAGATATAAATATTCTTTACGTGTATTGAATATTTAAATTTATACTGTTTTTGCTAATCCTACACGGGGTCGAAACTTTATTGTGTAATTTGGGACAAAATGTCCTTTTTTAATTGGTATTAGAGCCTCACCCCGATCCGTAACCCCGATCTAGATGTATATTAGTCAATTGCTGTCCGTTCCTCCTTACTTTGATGGGAGTAATTATATTTATTGGAAGATTTGTATGAGATCCTTTCTCAAATCGGTGGATGAGTGAGTGTGGGCACGCACTTAACTTGAGTGAACTCCACCCAAAAGTACCACCGGTGATGAACCGAAAGTTTTATCCTTATAGACAAAAGAAGAGTTTGATTTGTGCAATTGGAATACTAAGGGCTACATGCCATTTTTGTGGCAGTATCCCCCGAAGAGTTCAAATATATATCCAAGTGCGAAACCGCTAAATATGCAAGGGATATTATTGAGACTACCCATGAAGGAACAAAGTTAGTAACAAATTTCAAAATCACAGATACTTACAACTAGATTTGAAGAAATCCATATGAAAGATGATGAAACCTTCAATAAATTTTATACTCAATTGAACGATATTGTGAATTTCATATTTAATTTAGGAGAGCGGATTCCTAAAAATAGAATTGTCAGAAAAGTTCTTAGATTATTTACTAAATGTTTTAGACTTAAGGTCACCGTTATCGAATAAAGTAAAGTCATTGATAAATTGAAGATCGAAGAACTTGTAGGATCTCTCCAAACTTATGAGCATATACTTTTGTAGTCAAGGAAAATCAAATCAATTGCTCTAAAATTTGTTAGGAAAGATAGAGACCGTGATACCGATGAGGAGTCGAATAGCAATGAAGATTTTACCTTATTTGTTAGAAATTTTAAAAATATCTTGAACAAAAATAAATCTTCCACTGACAGACCAAATGAGGATTCAAAAAGATTATTTAAACTTAATAAGAAAGATCGACATGATCTTAAAGAATCCAAATTGAAAAATACTCAAAGAGTTCAATATTATGAGTGTAAAGGTTTTGGCCATTATTGTACTGAATGTCCAAATCTTAACAATAATAAGGTTAAGCATTAAAAGCTAATATGACCTTAAGTGATAACGAGAAAGAAATTATTGAAAGATGCACTGAAGATGGCTTTGTCAAATACATGGCTTTTATGACCTTGATGTGTGGAAGTGATGAATATTTAGAAGAAATTCATAATCAATCCGATGATTCTGAGAACGAGTCAGAAGTTGAATTTTGTGACCTTCAGGATGCTTATGATAGATTGTTTAAGGAATGCCTACAAATCAAGAAGACTAATGTGTCTTTAAAGCATAAACTAATTAAAATGGAAAAAGAAAAATAATTTCTAAAATCTGAATTAGACACAAAAGTTTAAGAAATAAAAAAATTAAAAAACTCTTTTACTGAAAAAATTATGACTATTGAATCTAATCTTGATGCTACTTGAAATGATTTAAAATAATTTTTAAATGAGACCAAACAATAGGACCATTTCTCAACTTGGGAAAACTCAGAGGAAATAAATCCAGTTTGGGTTATTTGGATAAAGCCTTTAAAACCAATATTAACTCTCAAATTGTATTTATCTGAGTCACTTCCATACCAAGACAAAGCAACACTTTGTCTGGCTGTATTGATCAGTCGTCGAGAGCTTTTCCCGAGAATTGGGCCAATTTCAAAAATGTTAGGAAGAAATCGTACAGTTTGGACGTCAAGACTAAATATGTACCAATATGTCATGGATGCGGAACTATTGGCCATATTTACCCCTACTGCCCCGAAACATTGTGGCAAAATAATTTTTGGCAAAATCCAAAAGTAGAGTTTCTCATTCACCATATCAACCTTCTAAATGATCAAGTGATAAATTTAAGCAACATTATAAAACGTGGTAAGAAAATATAGATTAAGAAGAGTGAGCTCATTTACCCTTTGGTCATTCGTGACAAAAAGTATGAGTAGTTTTTTTATTTTAGAGGGACAGGGAGTAGGTCTTGCTTTTCGGTGGAGGTTATCCTTATTAGGGGGAGTTTTCTTTTTATGGTAACTTATTACCTTTTATGATTATTTTTATTTATCCCATGTTATTATATTACTGCTATTATCTATGTATATCCTAACCATGGTTGTCTAGGAATAGCAGTTTTCAGTTCTCCCGTGGCGCACAGGCTCGGCCGCATTTGAAGTTGTTTTTTTCTATACTTCATTTTGTATTGTATCAATTGTATCAAGGTGTTTTTTCTGTATACGAATTCTATCTCAGTGGTATCTCAACCCGTGATTTACTTGTATTTTATTTTATTTTTTTGTATGGGCTTTTGTCACGGAATTGCCAAAGGGGGAGATTGTTAGTCGTATGTCGTGTTGGCCTATTCCGTGACCGTGTCGGGTTGTTTATTTAGTCACTTATCGGCACGTTTGATAACTGCAACAATATATCGGCTTTGAAGATTCTCATCAGTTTCATACCCGAAGGCCGTCATTGTCACATCCTCAGCATTCCCGCCTCCCTATCTTCCATTTCGACCTTCCCTGGGACCTGCACTCAATTGACGCTCGAGGTGCCAAAGAGGCGCCCTGTGCTCGAGGCGCGCCCGAGGCACCACTGAGGAGCATTTTCCTGAAGCGTGCGCTCGAGACGCCCCCGAGTCATCAACGAGGCGTGTTTAACAGAACCGGTGCGTTCGAAGTGTGGCCTATTGGCGCTCGAGCGCTAGAGCTTGAATTCCCCGAACCCTACTCAGCGCTCGCCGTGCGCTTGAGCGGCGCTCGAGCGGTGCGGGCCTTTGTGTCTAACGGATCAATTACTTTTTGAAACCATTTGGGCTTCTCTATATATATGATACTTTCTTCTTCATCCTGTAGGGTTTCTGAAAAAGAAAATTGATACACCGAAACGTCTACGTTCATTATTTTGTGAAAAGAGTTTGTGCCTATAGAAGAAAGTTCTACCATTTATGTGTATTAGCTTGACAAAACTTTCTCATCCTCTTATATTATTGAACACATCATTGTTCTTGCCTACAATCCCTCGTGAGTGACGGGGGAGGCGTTGAAACTGAGTTCCAGCGGTTCGTCAGAGAAGATCGAAGTGAAGACAGAAATGTGTCTGGTTTCGTTATTGCAGGCAAATTCAATGAGTTCCTTGATAGGGTTCACAAGACGGGAGTAAGTCGGTTAGGTTAGCGTATTTGTATAACTCGATTTGTAAGTTAATTTTTATAGTTGATTTCTTTTCTGGTATTGAAGCCCGGAGAAATTTTCTCGATTACCGTGAGTATTGAGTTTTCTCTTCATCATCAAAAAAGTATGTCTTTTACTATTGCATTTATTATCATATACTCTTTATGAATATTATTATTATTGATATCTAGATATAAATATTCTTTACGTGTATCGATTATTTAAATTTGTACTGCTTCCGCTAATCCTGCGCGGGGTCAAAACTTTATTTTGTAATTTGGGATAAAACATCCTTTTTCACATTGAATTTGAATAACCCCAATGGTGAAACTTCACTACAGCAGTGTAAAGCAACAAATACTGATTACCCTGGTGGAGTCCCATCTTTTTGCATGAGCTTGCATCCCCATTTCATAGGTTTGGCTAAATGAGTTCAGTCAGAGAATGCAAAGGACAACGTGGAATTCGGCCTTGTATGGATGGATTGAACGGACAGACTGAACACACATACAATCAGTTTAGCCCTTGCATGGATGTGTTCCACCTATGCAGGTTTAGCCTCACACTGTACAGCTTATATGATCACTCATTTATCAATGCTGAATGATTGACAAAAACAACGTATAGACAATATATATATATAACTGTTTCTTAGATTGTAATATTAATTCATGGCATGGAGGAAAGCTTAAGCCTAGAGTGAATGCCAGCTCAAGTCACAACAATGACACATGAGGTTACTGCTGGAGAAAATGGTATCCTACTGACAATTCAGAAACACACACCCCACAAAGGAATAAGGATACTCCGAAACGTTTACGTGGAAAACCCTTCTCAAACAAGAGAAAAATCATGAGGCATTTAGTTCACAAATAAATTTCATTATGTAGAGTTGGTTACAAAAACCGCACGACTACACAAGCCCTTGAGGCAAAAACTGAAGAACAGAGCGCGAGAACACAAAATTCACTCTTTGTTTTCACTCACTACTCTTCTCTTTTTTCACACTCTTGCACACTTAGAAACTTTCACACACAGCCATTTTTAATACAGCATACAAATACATTGATTTGTAATTACCTTCGACGGCATTACATATACCACAAAAACTGTCACCATCAACAATGTATAAAATGATTTTGCAACGGCTCTGCAAATTATCGTGCTCTGTAGAGATGATGCCTACTCTACAGAGATTGTGCATATCTTTCAGAGATCATGCATGCTCAGTCAATCTTCTGAGTTGGCACCCATGGGCCATACTGCTTTCTCTTGTGGATGATCAATAATCCATTGACCGATGTTTTCTCACAGCCATCCACCTGAAGCCATTTTTGCACAAGTGCTAAATCTGCACTATGCCTTCATCAGAGTCCTTGGGCCTTTAACTGCTCAGAGTCCTTGAACGCTTAGCTCACAAGTCCATGGACCATGTCCACACAAAGTCTTAGTCCTCAATCTAAGTCCTTGGACCAAGAATACCTCCACACGGAAGTGACTCCAACAAACTTCCCCCCACGACCATGGGGAGACAGAATCCATTAGCCCAGCCAAACTGTAGCAAACCTCAATCTTGTTTTTGGCAAAATTATTGTCATCATGTTCGCCCCATTTTCCTCGATTTTGACTTTTTCCAGTGACATCAATCCTACTTCAATAACATCCCTCACCCAATGATATCGAACATCAATATTTTTGATCTTGAGTGAAATGAGGAGTTCTTATAGAAATATATAGCACTCTGGTTATCACAAAGTATCACATACTTCTCTTGCCTGAAACCTAATTTTTGGATGAACTTTTTTATCCACAATATCTCTTTGTAAGCCTCTGTCATTGTAATAAACTTGGCCTCAGTGGTCAAAAGGGAAACACATTTTTGTAGCTTCGACTGCCACGAGACTGCCCCTCTAGCAAACATGACCAAATAACCAGAGATTGAATTTCGAGAGTTAATGTCTCATGCCATATTAGCATCAGAATATCCCACCAATTGAGGCTTATCACTTTCAAGATGTAGATACATTTTGGAAGTTCTTTTGATGTATCTCATTATCCATTTGACTGCGTACTAATGCTCTCTTCTTGGATTGGATAGAAATCGGTTGATAGTGCCGACGGCATGTGCAATGCCTAGCCGCGTACACACCATACCGTACATTAGGCTGCCAATAGCCGAGGAGTATGGGATGCCTTTCTCTATCAGTAGAAGGGTTGTGTCGACTGCTCAACTCATTGGTTTGGTCTTATCCATGTTAAAATGCTGAAGCACATTTTTAATGTAACTTTCTTATGACAACTATAGTTTCCTCGCCTCTCGATTGCGAATTATTCTGATGCCAAGAATTTATTTCGCCGACCCTAAGTCCTTCATAGTAAAGGACTGTCCAAATTACTGCTTTAGCTCCTTTATCCGAGTACTATTACATCCGACGATCAATATGTCGTTCGCATAAAGGAGAAGGATGACAAAGTCATTCTTGAAAAATCTTTGAACAAATACACAGTGGTCGAAAGTGTTCTTTTGGTATCCTTGATCGATCATGAAGATTCAAACTTTTTATACCACCATCTTGGAGCATGTTTCAGTCCATAGGGGCTATTCCTTAGACGACACACTAGCCATTCCTTCCATTTGACCGTAAATCTTTCAGGCAGTTTCATATAAATTTTCTCATCAAGGTCACCATAGAAGAATTCCGTTCGAACATCCAACTGCTCCACTTCTAGATCCAAGATAGCAGCTAAACCGAGCATAACCCTTATTGAAGACATCCTCACCACAAGAGCAATTATTTCATCAAAATCTACCCCCTTTCACTGGTTGAAGCTTTTTATCACCAACTGCGTCTTGTATCTCGGTTGGGTGGTATTCTCGTCCGTCTTCAAATGAAAGACCAATTTATTTTTTAGGGCTTTCTTTCTCTTTGACAGTTTAGCCAATTCAAACATATGATTTTCATGCAACGAGCACATTTCGTCTTGCATTGCTTCTAGCCACATTTCCTTAAGCACCCACAATCCTTATATCTTGTTATATCATACGGTAAAGTTGATTAATGATTCCTTAGACCGTAAATATGAGTACCATCCTTGTATCTAACAGCGATTATTTGCTTGGTTACAAATAACATCTTGTTTTCCTTTTTCTAGCACAATGTCATTGAAGATATTATCAGCCACCCGTTGTTAATTGTATTCACAAATTTAAATGTGAAAAGTTTTTCACTAATCATCATTTTTATTTTATATCTTTTCTTTTGCCAATACCAATAACTAATAATCCTTTGCAGGAAAAGGTCATTCATCTTTCTCTTTCATGCGTGATGATTTGAATTGGTCATTGTACTTGTATTAGTATCCATCATTCAAACAATACAATCACAATAATTCAAATTTTCTGAAACTATTTGTTGAACAGTAAACCAACATTTCATCAATGTAAAATCGAGAATAATTTTTCCGGGGATTGATTTATGGTGCATTTATTCTTTAAAATCGTAAGAAAATAAATATGATTGATAATTCATAAATAACATTATGCAATAAGAGGAACATAAATTTTGATGTGAAAAGCGCATTTGTAAATGAGCGAAAAAATTACAAGACATATATATATAATATATTTACTAAATATGACTATAATTATAATAAATACATCATAACTATCTTCACTTTCACTATAAAATATAGACAAATTGATCAATAATCAATAATAGAGTAAATGAAATAAAAATATTGATAAAATATTCTAAACAGTGACAAATAACATACCTATGATGGTAAATGTTACAATCATATTTTTAATTGGCAATTTTCGTGACCTTATGTACTAGCGTATCGGTCCGTTCCGCCCTTCAACCGCTCAAGCCCGTCCAAAGCCTCCGCATCCTCCATGCGCTCGCTTCCTGCTCATTCCTAAAAAATAGAATGGACGCTGCTCGCTGTGCGCCTCTCCCGCGCTCGAGGCCATATTCCAGAATAGGCCTCGCTCGCTGGGTGCTGCCTTGAGCTCGAGCGCACGCAGGGTTTCTCTAGAAACCCTCTGTGCGCCCACCGCGAGCTCGAGCTGCGCTCGAGCGGCGTGGCAACGGGAATGTCTTTAAATACAAACCTTGAGTCCTCTATAAATACCAGAGTTGTGTTTTGGGAACCCTAAGAAGTCAGAAAGGACTTTGAAGAATTTATTATCGTACCTCCTTTGAGAAGAAAGCTACTTATACTCTATTGATATTGCTTCTCTTGAGAAAATCTAAAGTTACAAGATTGATCTTCACGTTCAAATAAGTTTTCTCATCACCTTACATTAACCTTTGAAATACTGCCTTCTAC
>JAOVVI020001985.1:0-11819 GCA_028571085.2 Nepenthes alata
ATGATTCGACATTAAAAAATTGAAACCCTAGTTTGTGAACATGAATATTTAGTGTTTATTCATATATTTTTGTATATATTATTTTGTATATTTCAAAAATCATGTTGGATAACTTTTGTGAAGAGACTTATCGTCCGGAAGCTATAATATTTGGTTTGGCTCAACATGGTAGGAGTTTTCTAATTTTTCTAAACTTCAAGTTAATTTATGCATGGATTTGAAGTCATGTAAGGATATAAGTTCACAAGAATATAAAAATATATATCCAAAGAAGTTCATAAGATTACCGAATATGTATATGTATTTGTAAGAATATAGAATTATGCATCTGAATCCCAAGTATATGAAATATGTATCCATTTATGTAAGAATATAAAATTGAATCTGTAACAAGAAATTGAGAGTCTGTAATTTTTTATCCATTGTCAGTATCCATTATTTGATAACCGTATTCGCTATCTGTTACTCATTCTCAGTATTCGTATGTTTCTACAAAGTTTTTAATTTGAACTATGTAAAGTAATTATTAAATTGGATAAAAGATTTATATTTTAAATGGTAGTATTTCTTGGCATACCTTAAATATTACAGTAGTATCGAGAAAAATGCCCTGCCTTGGGGGCTTATGTAACAGACTCTGTATGTTCTAACCTCTAATTAGATGCATAAGGCCTTTCGATTGCGTGGAATGAACACATTCCGTTAACTGGTAAGGCCTACTAACTCTGATCGCTAAATATGAATAAAGTTTCTGCATGCTTCAAAACTAAAGGTTTCAGAGTAAAATAAGAAATTTAAATACAATATCCATATGCAAAGAAAATCTGAAACAAGATATGAAAGTTGAATGCATTCCGAAAAATTTTTTGATCATGTTTGATGTTTGTATCAGCATTATGATCATATCTTATTCCCTCGATTTATTTTAAAGTATAATACATTATCTTTATTATATATTATGTATTGCTGAGTATTCGGCTCACTTCTTACTATTTCTTACTTTCAAATGAGTACGAGTTTAAGCCTGATGAGGAGTAGAGTTCGTGGATTAAGCTAGGCTTGGAGGATAATTTTCGTGGTCTTGTGCACGTGTATGGAGGGCTTATGTATATGTTGGATAGAAATGTGGATATATTTTAATTTTATTGATGATACTTGGATGAGTTTAGTTTCCGCAGTGTATGAATAATTTTATATACTTCCGTAGGTCATTACGGTTTGATTTTAGGTACCTAATGGCGTTTCATTTGCACTGACGTTATATCTTGAGATACGACGTTGGAGCCACGCATAAGATTTTATGGATTTTGGATCTTGTGTGTTTGTTGTTGTGATATGTATATATTTTGCTAGTGAATAGTATAGGTTTGTATTTAGTATGATGGACATTTTATAGGCAAAATTTTATTGGATCCCGGTTAGAATATGGTCCGTCGCAGGTCGTATAAGAGAAGGAGATCCATTAGGTTTGATCTAAATATTATGCGGAATCTTAGGTTAGAGTAAGATAGATTGAATAAGTAGATGAAGGTATAGGATGAGTAAATTAGATCGGATAGTCCTAATTATCCTAGTTAGTGTTTTAATTAAGTTAATTCACTTAGGTTTGGATTAAGTTAAGATCAATTATTTATATTTGACTGCATAATGTATAGTGACATAGTTAGTATTCGAGTAGAATGGTGATCTGACCCGAATTATTCTTATTTCAGAGAGAACATTAGCAATGACGCCTGAACGAAGAACTGCGCGTGATGGTGGCCAATCGCAAGATTAAGAGGTAGAATATTTAAATATTCTTGAAAGGATAGCAAATTTTATGGTGTCTATGAGGTAGTGAAACTTTGCTCCAGTTCCAATTCCAACTCCAGTTCAAGCTCCTAAAATTCCCGAGGTAACAGCTTATGACCGTTTCACAGATGAACGTGTGCTTGAGTTTTTAGGAGAGCTGGATCCACTAAAAGCAAAAAGTTGGATTCGAAGGCTCAAAAAAGTATTCGCAGTCATTCAATATCCTAAAGGAGATAAAGTGTTATTTGCATCTCATCAGCTAGAAGGCGAGGCCGATCATTGGAGGGTAATGAAGAAGAGAGTTTTCGGAGTGCCCAAAGATGAAATTTTTAGGACATGTTCAAAGAGGCTTTTATAGACAAATACTTTCTCGATAGTTTTTGGGAACAAAAAGAGGAAGAGTTCATTCGGCTAAGGTAGGGAGATCGTACGGTGGCGGAGTATAATACAAAATTTATTGAGTTGTTACGTTATGCACCTTGCATGGTGGACGAGGAGGTGAGAAAGGCAAGGAGATTTTAGCAGGGTTTGAGGTGTGAAATTAAAAAGCAACTATCGACATTAAAATTACGGACCTATGGGGAGGTATTAAATCTAGCACTGATATTTGAGAAGGAGTTTAAGGATGAGGAATATTTTAAGAAGAGGTTAGCGAATCGAGGAGATTCGGGGACAAGCTCTAATTCGTGAGCAAAATGACCCACTAAGAAGGCTAAATTGATGGATAAGGGAAAGGATAGTGTCAAAATTTAGACAGTGTCAAGTCCACCGGCAGTAGCACCTGCCTGTTCTTATTGTGAAAATTACATCCAGGAAGGCCTTGTTATAAATTGATGGGAGCTTATTTTAAATGTGGTCAACAGGGTCATTTGATAAAGGATTGCCCCAATTCTAAGAAGTCGATGGCCCAGAAGTCTGTAGTTTTAGACAATACATTTACAGTTAAGGTGCAGAATTTGGAGACAGCACCAAATGTGGTGGAAGGTAAATTTAATATTTAACTTTGGGATGCTTTAGTTCATGTATTACATTTTGAATTTAGATTTTATGTTTATAGTTGTGTTTTCAAGTTATGTGTAATTTGAGGATCCTATATTTTGCTTGTGGTATTTTTCTTCGGTCTACGAATATTATATTACAAATAAATGATTCATCAGAATAGCACGGTGAAAGTGTGTGAGGGTCCATAACTTTCATAGATCTCAGGTTATGATTGAGGCATAAAGAGAATGATCATATTTGCAATATGGCCATTTATGAACTAGTTGATAATGTCGCCCATTTCTTGTCCAATTGGAATATGTGTTTAAGGAATAAGCTAGCTCATCGGTATGCCATTGAGATGATAAGTCTACTAAGTATTTGAGTCTTAAGGAATTGGTAATGATCTGAAATTGTGCCTAGATTTTTGGGGTAATTGCTTTGATTATGTTTCCTAAGTTGATTGCAATATGAGGATTATGGATTTTGCCTTAGATGTATCGATATCATTGGGATTTTTCTTAGGTCTATAACTGCTATGTAACTTAGGTGTCTGATATGAATCAATGAATATGAGTTGCAAGAAAATTTTAGGGTGCTGGTAAATGGTTAATCAAAGTTGCGCAGCAGGGCGTATGGACCTATATATTTAAAGGTTCAATTTGAAGTTTAAAGTGAATGATCATTTTTTGAGACTAGGATGAATTGAAGTAAGAGTTTATTGATCCTTTGAGATTTTGTATTAAGTCGGAGAGGTGGCGAATAAATTGGCTTGCCTTCAAATTTGGTGAATTATCATGATGCCTCTCATGTATCGATAATTGAGGAACTAAGTATGTGATCGAGTTAAGTCTAAGAATTTATCTCAAAATGATGTTTCAATTTAGATTTTAAATAGAAAGCATCGGGTATTAAGACTCTGGATAATTCAGTTGGTTGTAATTCTTTAAGAAAATCATTTAATTAAGAAAGTAACTTGGGAACGCGGAAAAGAAATCTGGAAGGATTATCCCCAATTGTTGAATTTTAAGGTTCGTAAAAATTTTAAAGATAAAATTTTTATAAGTTGGAAAGAATTGTAAGGTATCGATTTCTAAAATATAATAATTAGGAGTAATTTAGTTAATATAAATGTATCGAGGTCAAATGACACGTTAGAAATTGAATTGAAAAGCTCAAAGATTCATAATTAGAAAAATTGAGAACCAGTGTCATAAACTTTTAAAAGTTAATTGATAAATAAGATTTAAGTTTTAAATTATGATAATCATTACTTATTAAGCTAACATAATCAAAATTAGGGTCTAACGATGTGAAAAATTGGATTAGAATGGTCGAAACGGGTCTCAGACGGCGTATGCGTGAAGCTGGCTCACTATAGGCCTGATTTGCATCCAACCTGCGCCTGAGTGTGACCAGGGCACAAAAAACAAAATGGTGCACCTGAGGCGTGCTAAATGCGCACCTGAGGTGTGATTTCTAGTGCATTGGTGCCTGATCAGTACTCGACTGGTGTTTGAGCGCTAGTCTGGGTATTTAATCCACGTGTTAGCTTTTTCTGCCACTTTTTTTGTAGAAAAGAGAAAGAGGAGAGAGAGAACGTGAAGGAGAATAGAGTGAAGGAGAAGATTGAGACTCATAGGTTTGTTTTTTATTTGAATGTAGTTGAGAAAGTTGTAGATCGGGTTAAGGTAGTGCACCCATATACTTTACTTTTTCTTGTTGCACTTTTTATTTCGTTCTTCTCGAGTATTTTTGTTCAAATACCCGTCAAAACTTTTATTTTATAAAACTCATGTCTTAAGCATACTTATTTATCAATTTAGTGTCTGATTTAGTGATTTCACGCGGTATCGTGTTTCGTGGAAACCCTAACCCCATCCCGGTTATTTTTACCGGTTTATTTTGTGATTTTTGTATGATTTGACATTAGAAAATTGGAACCCTAGTTTGTAAACGTAAATATTTACTGTTTATTCACACATGTTTTGTATATGTTATTTTATATGTTTTAAAAGTTATGTTGTATAACTTTTGTGGAGAGATTTATCGTCCGGAAGCTATTATGTTTAGTTTGGCTCAACATGGTAAGAGTTTCCTAATTTTTCTAAGTTTTAAGTTAATTTATATATGGATTTGAAGTCATGTGAAGATTCAAGTTCACAAGAATATGAAAGTATGTATCTAAATAAGTTAATAAGATTACCAAATATGTATATGTATTTGTAAGAATATGGAATTATGCATATGCATCTGAAGTATATGAAATATGTATCTATTTCTGTAAGAATATGTAATTGAATTTACAACAAGAAATTGGGACTATGTAATTTGTTATCCGTTGTCAATATCCATTATTTGCTAACCGTATTTGTTATCCGTTATCCGTTCTCAGTATCGATATGTTTGTACAAAGTTTTCAATTTGAACTATGTAAAGTAATCATTAAATTGGACCAAAAACTTGTATTTCAGAGGGTAATATTTCATAACATATCTTAAAATATTACATTAGTATTAAGAAAAATGCCTTGCCATGAGGGTTTATGTGACGGACTCTGCATGTTTTGGCTTCCAATTAGAGGTATAAGGCCTTTCAATTGTGTGGAGTGAACATATTCCATTTACTTGATATTTCTTTCGTTAGTTGGTAAGGCTCATTAGCCATGATTCCTAAATATGAATGAAATTTATATATATTTTAGAACTAAAGGACTCAGAAGTAAAATAATAAATTTAAATGTAATATTTGCATCCAAATAAAATCTGGAACAAGATATGAAAGTTAAATGTATTCCGAAAATATTTTCGATCATGCTCTTTATGTTTTGCATCAGCATTATAATCATATCATGTTCCTTGATGTATTTTAAAGTATAATGCATTGTCTTTGTTATATATTGTGCATTGCTGAGTATTCGGTTTACTTCTTTCTATTTTTTTTACCTTCAGATGAATACGAGCTTAAGTCCAATGAGGAGGAGTAGAGTTTGTGGATTGAGCTAGGTTTGAAGGATGATTTTTGTGGCCTTGTGCATATGTATGGAGGGTTTATGTATATGTTGGATAGAAATATGGATATGTTTTGATTTTATTGATGATATTCGGATGGGTTTAGTTTTTACTGTGTATGGATATTTTATATACTTTCACAGGTTATTATAGTTTTATTTTAAGTATCTAGTTGCATTTCTTTTGCACCAACGTTGTATCCGAAGATATGACGTTGGAGCCACATATGAGATTTTGTGATTTTTGGATCTTGTATGTTTATTGTTGTGATATGTATATATATTTTACAGGTGAATAGTACATGTTTGTATTTAGTTTGATGGACATTTTACAGGTGGGATCTTGTTGGATATTGGTTAGAATATGGTCCGTCGCAACACTTCTTTCAACTAAAATTTATATTTCTTGAACTTAGTGAACAACTGTCATTCTCTCAAAATCTGTACCGTAATCCTCAAATGAGTTTTATACTTTTCAAGACCCTTCAAATAGATCATAATATCATTAAGAGAAACAACAACATATTGATCCGAATAAGGTTGAAAAATCCAAATTATAAGATCCATAGATGCTACCATGGCATTTGTCAATCCAAAAGGTATTACCAAAAATTTATAATGGTCGTGTTTTATTCTATATACCTTCTTAGGCACATCCTCCTACTTGACTTTCAATTGATGGTACCCTGACTGTAGATCAATTTTAGAAAAGACTTGAGTACCTTTCAATTGATTGAATAAATCATCTATTATTGGGGGAGAATATTTATTCTTAATTGTAATCTTATGCAACACTCGTTAATTCATACATAATCGCATCGATCCATCTTTGCTCTTAACAAAGAGCACTAGAGCACCCCATGGATATACACTTGGCTAAATAACTTCATTTTAAATAGATCTTACAATTATTACTTCAATTTCTTCAATGCAAAGAGAGCCATTCTATAGGGAGCCCTCAAAATAGGTGCAAATCTCAATACAAGATTGATGACAAATTCAATCTCCCGATTAGGAGGTAAAATAATCAAATCCTCTGAAAAGACATCATCAAATTCAAATACTACCAAAATGTCCTCAATAGCTATATTATGACTCCCAGATGTGATCAGATACGCTAGATAAACTTGACACTTATCTTTCGTCAAGTGGCTCATATGCAAGGTCGAGATCAATCTAGTCATCTTCCTTCCCACTCTTCTTTGAAATTCAGAAGACTCATATGCTGAAATGTAGAATAAAACTGACTTATTATAACATTCTATACTAGTATAATAGTATGCCAACCAATCCATTACCAAAATAATATCAAAATTTGGCATGTTAAGTAAGATCAAGTCTGCCAATAATTCATAACAATTGACTCAAATCAGACATTGGGAATACACAATGTCAACCAACAAAAACTTCCCTACTGGGATAGATACCACAAATACACATTCCAAAATTTGAGAGGGCACAAGCACTTCCAAAATTTGAGAGGGCACAATCACTTTACAAACAAATTTCGAAATAACAAAAGAATGCATAGACTTAAGATCAATCAAAACACGCACCATAGAATCAAAAACTTACATATTACCTTCTAGCATTGATGGATCCACTAATGCGCCCCTTACCATAGCCACATAGGCCCTTCCAAGAACTGTAGTCCTCATCTCCGGATGCCTCAGAGGGGTTGGACAATCCTTCACCACATGGCCAAATTGGTCACAATTAAAACATGCTCTCCACTTTGATGATAGTATATCCTCCTAACATGATTCCTACCACAAAATTCACACACCGTTCTTGTATACTGAGGCTTTGTCAACAAAGACTTCACCCTGATCACCTTTCCTTTGTCTTGAGCCTTGGACTTTGAATGGGAGCCCCCGACTTGTGAACTTTGTCCTTTTTCTCTGACTTCTTTTCAAAATATTTTCCCCATAATTACTCTTGTTCAATAAGTAGGGCATGATCAAATACTTCGTTATAAGTTCGTAGATGGAGGGGCACTAACTCCTTCTTGATTGAATCCTGAACCCCTTGTAAAAACTTTTGGGTTCTTCCGGCCTCATCTGTCATCACATGGGGAGTAAAATAGGACAACTTAGTAAATTTTGTTTCATACTCTGCTACTATCTTATTTCCTTACTTCAAGTGGCTAAACTCACCTTTTTTTAATCTCCCAAATGCTGGATGGGAATAATTTCTCCATAAATAACTCCACAAAGATATCCAACAAAATTTCTTCACTTTCCATCCCTAAAATTCGGCGCTGATGGCTCATCACTGACTCACCTCTCCTTCAAGCTTATAGGCGGTGAATTTAACTTCATTCTCCTCAGGGAAATCAATCTTCTAACACCTTTTTCACTCTTTGGATCCAATTCTCTACTTTCAAAGGATCGAATTCTCCTAAGAATTTCAAGATATGTTCGCTCTTGAAGTAATCAAATGGTATCTTACCATGTCCTTGGCCGGCCATTCTCCTTATAGTGGCTAAGTCCTCATCTTGCCACTAAATCATGCGGTTCATAATGTTACTCATGTGACCAATTATTGCAAGGTAATCATCCTTGTGGCTTAAATCTGATTCACCACATCTAGAACTTCTGTTATGCACCTTTGATGATACTTATCACACAAAATTTTTAGCTTATCTCCTCAAAATTTATCCAAAACAAATCTCTTTACGACTCTTCTTTGATACCATTTTCTGTCATGGTCTCAAACCAAAGTTGGTCTAAACAATTATTAACGATTACAATAAATCATAAAATATGATCTACATACAACCCATAATACCCAAATCTAGGCCGAACAAAATGAACATCCACATAACTGAAAACAACAACAATAAAAATATCAACCAACAAAGGATCTCCTAGACAACTAATCCAGATAAATAGACAATAATGATCTGCTCCATAATATCGTAAGGAAGAAGTGGCTACTCACAATACAAACGAATCATCAATTCATCATAGACAGACGTCACAAATATCCAAATAATAAAATGACATTGCTGATCCTATACAAAATCATAATCTAACATTTGATCGTATTTCAATATCCAAAATATAACTAATATTATAATCCAAATTATTGGCTAATACTCACCAAAATAGATAAAATTTTGATCAAATTTGCATCCAAGCTCCCGCAATGTATTTGAGACCTGCTGTTCTAAAGGGATAAGAATAATAAAAAATATGAACCGAATATTTAGTAAGTATCGGTTTATAATATAACAAAAAATGCATCCAAAATTATGATGAGGATCGATAAATATATAGAAAATGAGTAAAACTACAATCCAAAGGTCCATCCATGAAAGTTTGAATGCAATCTCATACTCAAGAGCATAATCCGAAACAAAAGTCACAAGTTCCATTTATACAAGATAAACCGAACCTCAACTGTAGGCAAAATTTGCAAGCCTTCATCAAAATTTCAAATACAGTTTAATACAGGTAAAACTTATTAAAAATTTAAAATATGCACAAATTAGAGAACCAAAGACTGAAAGATTAATTTGAGAATGAGTTACACATACTCTTGATAATCTGATACCATATCATTACTATTTAGACCCATAGGTGAGACGATAATTTATATTAGGATATTCAAATATATTAGTATCATTTAATTTCTTATAATGGTTCTCATAAAAAATACAATTGGGGAGGATCTCTATATCACATATTATAAAATATTTTCTTATATAACAAAAAAATATAAAACTTTCACTTGAAAATATCACAAATCATAAATTTTTTCCTCAAAAAAGGGCACATATCGAATCATATAATGAAGATAGAGCCCAACCCGAAACACAATGCATAAATCCCACATGCACTGCTCATATATAAGTTTTTATGACTTTCTCTTTACAAATATACTTATACATAAATATAATATCTCAAAATATTTATCCATTTTTTATGAAACAAGTAAAATCTTCAAATGTTAGCAAAATCAAAGCAAAATCCCAAAACAATCTGCAAAAATGACATGCATGCACGAGGAAATCAGATAGTGTAAGCAAACTAACATGTTGTACATTAAATCTACCAAAATAAGCAAAAATAATCAAAAATAAAAATAGACAAAGGATAAGGAGTAAAGATATTTGCCTCAATTTTTAACTAAATAAATATGACAAAAGGATGTTTTAACTTACCTCTCCTTCTCTTTCTCTCTCTTCATTCTCCTTCTCTTTCTCTCTCCTTTCTCTTCTTTCCTAAGGGAAATGGTCGAACAATATGCATTGCTCATTATATAAGCAAATCGGCACACAAACGCTGTCTTGGTTGGCCGTCAGGCGTCGTGCCCAAACTCCCATTGCGTTTGAGCGCCTCCATGGGAATCAACGTTCAAGCGCTGCCACTGGTGCGCTCATATTGAAATCTACGTTCAAGCATGCATCGGGAGTACCTCAGGTGCTACACTATTTTCTCACTTTGAATTTTCTTCAAATCTATATTACAAAATTACTTTTAATATATCTAAAATAAATTAAAATTAATTGATAATACCTAATTAAATTGGATGAGAATCGGATATTACAACTAATATATTTGGCAACTTATACACGACTTAATATTACTTTTATAGTCAATTTATTAGCTAGATGTTGCTGCACTTCAATTCAAAAATATTGGAATATAGTGAGGCACGTAATTTGCCATTTATGTAGTACTATTGATATGTGATTATTTTATCAAAGTAGATTAAATTTGATGCGTATCTGGATCCGACTTCGAACAGACTCAGATTCATTGTGATTGTTTGACCCAATTTCGTTCACTGAGTCTGAACCCTTCACACCACTAAAATGAACAATAGGACAGTATGCTGGCAGGATGTTGTCTCATCGAAAATACTCCGACGTTCAAGTCAGTAAATCCTTCTAAATCAGGAAAGGTAAACTGGAAAGCAAGGAAAACTGAGAGAGTTGATCGGTTGGGAGTGCTGGCTTATCGAGGATATGAGCAATCGCTTCATACTCACAGAGAGCGTGAGGAAATGATGTTCCAAAAGCGTAGAAACTTTCGGAAACGACTCTCAGAAAGCCGATTAGACCTCCAAGAAGCTGGAGGCCTCTGGTAGAATTAAGAGGATGAACACCTGGAAGAGTGGATGAGACGATGGGCCTCTCTCCAGTTCTCTCTAAGCATTCATGGATGTAAGAGTTTTCTCTATAAGCAATAACTTGGGTATGTGAGAGCTTGACTGTAAGAGATGGTCTGTCTACGCCACAAATTGCATGTTAGAGCTTGTGTGTATCAGTCAGAACGTGTCAGTCATAACCTGTCCCTGAATGAGAATTCTAGGGTTTTACTTAAAGGTTGACAGGGTGATCTCCCTTGGATGGAAGGTGTGATCCCCTGCGTTATTCTGGTTGGCCTTCCTTCTAGAGACGGTGCCCGTTGCCAAACAGACCAAGATTGGTTCCTTCCACGGTGGTTAGTGACTTTCTAAATTTCCCACTTTCCTTCTGTATATTTTACCGTTGGAGAGCCCCAATTGGCAAAAAATTGAGAAAATCTGACGCCTTTCTTACTGGAAGGGTGCTGATTTTGTCAATGTTTATTTTGGGAGCCGGCTGAGATCATGAAAGATACTGGGACGGCCGTTGCTGGCCGTCTGATGGATCATGGGCTCAAGTGGGCCAGTCCCGTAAAAAGCCTCTGTTGGGCCTACTGCTATAGTATATCCGATCAATACTTGAGTTGACCGTCTGCACGTGAGTTGGCCGTCCGCTGAGGTCTAGATGGTCAATGCCAGCATTGACTATCCTAGGCCTTTTAGGGTTTGGGCCTACGTCTTCAGTTGGGCCGTTTTTGAGTTGACTATCCAGCAGGCCATTTTGGTCCTACGTTGACCTTGGGCCAGCTCATTTTCGGTATACCCATCACTAGCCTCCCATGCCGGTGGCCATAATACTGGCCTCCAGTATGTTTATGATGGGATGCCCCTTATTGCCCTTCATCATTTGAGGATCCCGGAGGACTCTACGAAAGGCGGAGAGGAAAGTATGACCAGAACT
>JAOVVI020001986.1:0-19837 GCA_028571085.2 Nepenthes alata
ACTTGAGACATTGAAAGCAACTACACAACAATTAAGTTTGTCGATTTGAAACCGTACATTTAATGAAGTCCTATTTTTTGCTACATGAAGGACAAGCTTACATGACCGTTACGGTTGTGCCCTGTTTGGCGTTGATTAATTCAGAGCTCCCACTCCCAGAAAACATAAATTCGCAAATCCTAACAAGGACATCCCATCTGTAATTCTATTTTTTTAATAATTTTAAAACTTACGGTTGTCATAATAAATAAAAAAACGTATTTTTCTTTTATCCTGAAGGTACTAAATTAGTTATAATATAAAATCTATTAATTAAAAAATATATTTTATTTAATTTTTAAATATTATTTATATTTTATATTTGTGATGAAAATAAATTTTTTCACCAAAATGATAAATTTGTAGATAGATTATATTTCTCTTTAATTAATATTTACAGGAAATATTATCTTTTTAAATTCATTCTAATTTTTTATTAAATTATAGACAAATGTTTGTTTTCACCAAAAAAATAAAATAGAATATGTAAATTATTAGACCACTTTATAATATCAGTAATATTACTAAAGGTGATAGGTCCCAAAGGAAGGGCCCATAAAATACGGCCCAAAGGAATGGCCCAAGTGAAAAGCCCAGTACACAATCCAGTATCCCGAAGGCCGAGACAACGATAAAGGTCCGAGAAGTTCCAAAAGCTCGAGGACACAGCAAATGACAGATACCATCCAGGTACGAGGATCAGAAGGGAAAAGCCCGAGAGCCCCAGAAGTTTCACAAAGTCACAAATTAGTCCGAGAAGTCATGGAAAGACCCGAGGATCCTCCACGAAGGACCAAAGATCATCCGAAAGACGGTTAATATTCGAGAGTTGACTTCTTCAACGAGTCCACAAACTCATAAAGAGACAACGCACGCCACCCAAAGACGAGGACTACTCCATGCACGGCCGAAAGCGTCAACTAAGCAACTTCGCTGCCTCCAAGAAGCACGCGCCATCACGAAGAATCCAAACGGCTCCTGACACGTCAAATCCGTAGAGCATGCGCCGTATCAGCAGGGCTGGCGTCCCTAGCACGCCATATCTTCAGGACAGACGCACATTCAATGGGCCGACGACAAGTGTCCCTGACACACCGTACGAGCAGGGAAGGTGGCAGGCATGTCTGGTGCACAGCCGGCAAAGCAGGCGAGCGGTCTCCGGGCAACACGATGGCTGCCACATGTCATCTCCCCAACGGCATGATTCCCCTTATAAATACCCAGCAAAAGCTATTGCCTGAATGGACCTTTTTTCGGCCTCCTCTTTCCCATAAGAACTGAGGAGAGAATCAAGTATTTGAAAAGCTTTCAAAAGAGAAAGGCACAAAAGAAAAATAAAAGATAATCTCACATCTTGTAAATTATAACGACTTCCACCCATAGTGAAGCATTTAAAAAGGCTGAGAGCCTCGTGATTTTTTTCTCCTCATTTAAGAGGAGATTTTTCACGTAAAAATCTTTGTCCCGATCTCTCTCTCCCTACTCACTATCCCTAACACTTGTGTTACAATTGGACCCCCCGGTTCCCGGAACGCAACAAGTGTATGTGAATGTTTAAGTGTCTTTGTTTCTTTTCTTTATCCGATCCCCCCTTTTTAATTTGAAAGAAGTTATATTTATAATCGGGATCCTTATTCATACATTTAGTCATTTTAAAACAGCTATTGGGAGGCATCTTTTGGTGTGTAATTATCATTCCAATTTAATGAGCAATCTATCTGACTATTAAGAGTGGGATTATTTCATTCGTTTTCAGATAGGGTCGTTTATTGGCTCATTATTATCATCCGGCTCTTTAGTAACCAAATGTTTATATTGTGTCTTTCAATTAACGCCCTAGAGAATTGTTATTCAATTGTTCTAATTTGTTTTATTGCTTCTTCGTTTGAGCCATCGGCATTTGGGTCTCAAATTTGATTTATATTTGGGCAGTCCATCTTGGGATGTACCAAACACATCTAAACCACAAAATCGATTCGAGAATCTAAATATATCATTGATTTTCTTATAAAAGTCGGCTCTAGACTTAATTGATAAGTTATTCTAAAGTTTCACAAATACTAAACATTTTTAGTTACATTCAAATCCTCTTTATAATTCCAAATGCACATTGCAACATGTATAATCTTCACTCATCACCTCCCAACTTATTTATGCCATTTTTTATAAAATAATATTTATATATTTAATTATATATCTCTTATAATAAAATTATTAAAATTGGTGTAGAAAAAGATGAAAAAGAATTAAAAAGGTAAGATTTATATTTATTTTTGATAATTTTAATATAATTAGTTATACAAATAAATATATAAATAATATTTTTCTGGTATTAGTACTTTGCTTTTCATTTGTATTGTTTTATACATAAAATATATATATCTAATTAATTTAAAATTAAAGGAACTAGAAAATATGGTAATCAATAATATAATTGTATGATTAAGGTAATGTTTGGTTGGAAGGAATAGAAATTCTATTCCCTTTTTATTTTTAGTGGAATAAAAATTTTACTGTTTGATTACATTTTACCTAAGAATAACAATTCTCGAATGAATAGTCATTCCTTGGTTATAAGAGATAATTATTTTCGGATAAAAGAATGTATTTTATATTCCCGAATGAGAAGGAAAAGTTATTCATACACAATTTTTTTAATATTTCAAAAATGTCCTAATCTAATCTGGGCTGTCGTCCTCTCTCGCAGCCGCTCTCTCTCCCTCGAAAACCATACACGCTTCACTCTCTCGTAGCCGTTCTCTCTCTCTCGAAACCCTACGCTTCTCTCTCTCTCTCTCGAAACCCTACGCTTCTCTCTCCGCAGCCCTTCTCTATCACTCGAAGCCGTTCGTTTCTCTCTCTCGCAGACGCTCCCTCTGTCACTTGAAGTCGTTCGTCCTCTATTCGCACTCTCTCGAAACCCTATGCTTCTATCTCTCTGCTACATTCGCACTCCATTTCAGCATCGGAATAATCTGTTTGAGAATCTAATCAAAATCGACAGAGGTATTCTCTTTGGCGCGATTGGAATAAATTGGTTGGTATTTGATACTGATTTTTTATATGCTATTTTGTTTTATTTCTTCAATTCGATATCAACATATTTTATTTATATGCTATTCGTTTGGTATCAATATGCAGATTTTGTTTATTTTTCTGGTACCACATTTGATGAAGTTTTCTTGGATAATATGATTTAATTATATGATTGCAATCTCGTCCACTGAACTCCAAATGGTTTTGGCAAAAGTGGCTGGACATTTCTAACCCATGTGAAATGTCATTACCTGTTGAAAATTTGTCATAGTGAGTCAAGCCAGGCCAAGTGGCAACAGGTTACTTGAGTTCGTTAACTTGGCATCGTTCTTGATTTTCGCTTGAGATTGAATGGATATTCGAGCTATCTATTGAAGCTTACCTCTCCTCACTCAACTTATGAAATATGGCTTGAGTCCAACTCATGCTTGAGTTTGATACCAAAATTTCTGCAGAACATGGAAAATTATTCTAGAGGCGTGGAACAATCCCAGGAATGGTTGGAAAGGTGGCTGACGGACAATAATATTGGAATATGATCACTCTCTTATAGGTGATTCAATAAACTATTTTGTCATTGGGGAAGACAGATAACGGTCAACAAGAGAGTTGACCGGAAGGCTATAGAGGACGGTCAAGTTCTCCGAATAGCAGCAACAGACGGTCAACAGGAGAGTTGACCGGATAGCTATGGATAACGGTCAAGTTCTCCGAATGGCAGTAGATGACGGTCAACATTGCCGGCCAACAATGTTGACTGGTATGGTGGTTAAGTAGACCGGATTCACTGAGAGACTTTAGACGGGCAAAGTTCAGAAGGTCAATAAGGGTGTTGACCGGTCTCGTGGAGAACACGGACGGCCAACGGTTCGCCGCCCGCAAAACAATCCAGAATAACGTCAACTCAGCAGATTTTCTAAAGAACGTGATCTCAGACGGTTACACAAAAACCGTTTGTGGACAGGAAATATTCATAATGTTGGAAAGGACCGATTGTGTCATTTTATGTATGGAATATTGCCTAGATCTTTCAGTGTGTGGCCCTTGATATTAAAAAGCAAGTATTGTGACTTACTTGAGAGGTGCGGTAGAGAGAAAGTAAAGCAGAGGAGCTGGGAGGGAACAAGAGAGGAGTGCACCACCAGTGAGAAGGAGAAGAAAGAACAATAAAGAGTAAAAGAGTTGAGTGTTTTTCGTTTACTCCGGTGAGATTTTTTTTTGTTATTCTCAGGTGTATAGTGGATACTCCATCTTGGAGGTTTATAACCCATTTCACATAGTGAATTTGCTGTCGACTCTACTCCCGTGATTTTTTCTTGGTTCATAAGGGTTTCCACGTAAAACGGTGTGTACTTTTTCTTCATCTTTTCCTTCACTATGTGTCATTCTGTCCGGCGAAAAGCCAACAAATAATTTAATGGAGTTTAGGCATGATAAAATATCCTTTTGTATAAGGAAACTGATATTTGTCTACCCATATACAATCACTCTATATATGTGGGTATCATTTTAATTTTTTTCATTTTTTTAAATACCAATGGACTCAAAGATGGAAAATGGGTTGTAGGTGGGTGGGAGAAGTAGACTTAGTTTTCCTGAATACCAATGGACTCAAAGATGGAAGTGGTTGGTATCATTCTTAGCTTTCCTGAATACTATAGCCATGGAACATAATCGCAGTTTTGTTGATTTTGTGGTTTCGTCATGGTGTTACAGAAGTGGGATTTCGCCATTGTCACAACGGTTTTTGGTTTTAAGACATTTGAAATGAGTCTAATGCATATATTTGTCATTGTTTGACACAATCTATTGATTAAATAAAAACATGCTACGATCATTGTTGATATTGTATATTTATTCCTTATATTTGTATATATTGTGTTTTGTTATTGCAGTTTATGGATCAATTACACTTTTAATTTTTTTAACGAGAAGAAAAAGAAGATAACAGTCATTATAGTGCAATGGATTGTAGTTGGCTGTAATTTTTTGTGGTATTTATGTGTCTTAGGTACAATTTTAATTATTGGACAGCCTAAACATACAATTACGTGATCTTATAATCTTGTATTTTATAAAAAGAGAGAGTACATCAACAAAATCATACATGGTAATGATATCACTTGTATTACCATGTTAAAAATGAATAGACTAGTGTTTCTAAAACTGTGTGAGATGTTAACGACTAGTGAGGGATTTCGTACATCAAAACACATGTTAGTCGATGAGCAAGTGGCAATATTCTTGCACATTCTTACACATCATGTAAAAAATAGAGTGATTGTACATAATTTTCAGAGGTGACGTGAGACGGTGGGTAGAATATTTAATAATGTGTTATTCGTAATAATACGTACATAAGCACAATTATTTAGAAAGTTAGAACCCATTTCTGAGAACTGCACAAACGAGTGATGGAAGTGATTCCCGATATGATAATTATTTCATATGTTTGATGTTATATTTACATGGAAAATATAACAAATAAGTCATTCTACTTCGATGTGTTTTTGTAGAATTGTATAGGCTCTTTGGATGGAACATACATCAAAATAAGGGTACCTATTACAGACAAACCTAGATATCAAACTCGTAATGGAGATATAGCTACAAACGTGTTAGGAGTATGTACCTATGACATACAGTTTATATATGTACTATCTGGTTAGGAATGATTCATAGCAGATTCTAGAATTTTACGATATACGATAAATAGAAGGTATAGACTGAAAGTTCCAAATGATAAGATCTTAAATAACCGAATCAATCATAATGTTTTACAATAAGCTTATTTTATGTAATGATATCGCATATTTTCATATAGGTACTTATTACTTAGTTGATGCGGGATATGCAAATTGTAATGTATTTCTTGCACCATTTAGGGGGCAGAGATACCATTTAAATGAATAGTGTGAATGCCATCAGCCAAGAACGGATGAGAAATTTTTTAATATGAAACATGTCGCTACTCATAATATTATCGAAAGGTGTTTTGGATTGCTGAAAATGCGGTGGGGGATCTTTAGAAGTCCATCATCTTATCCTATCAGAACACACAATCGAATTATTATTGTTTGTTGTCTGCTGCACAATTTCATAAGAAATGAGATGGAATATGATCCTATTGAGGATGAATACAATGACATGCATAACAAGGACATCATTGACGAAGATACAAATATGATAATACAAGTAGATCCTACTGATGGTTGGAGTGCATTTAAGAATAATTTAGCAAATGCTATATTCAACGAAAGGAGATATCATTGAATTTTGTCACAATTAATTTGAGTACTGTCATTTATATATTTATTGTTCCATATCATTAATTTTGAATTTTGAATTTTGGAATGCTATATATTTGTTGTCACAATCATCAAAATTATTGTTCCATATCATTTATATGGCTTCTTTGGCTAAAACTTTGTGGATTCACTCTCTCACCATTATAACAGATAAAGGTAGTTAAATATGTCCCAATGAGATAAAGATAGCAAAATAAGATGGGAGATCCATGAAGACAAAGCTCTTATTGCCAGTATGGTCGAGTTATATAATACTGGTACACACAATGCTGATAATAGTTTCAAATCGGGTTACTTGCTTGAGTTAGAGAGGATTTTACGATAAAAATTATCAAATTCGTCTTTGAAGGCAATCCCACATATTGCTTCCCGAATAAAGACGCTGAAAAAGGATTAGAGTATCGTATATGATATGATAAGGGGTACAAATACTTCTGATTTTGGGTGGGATGATTCACGTAAAATGATTGTTGCAAAACCACACGTGTGGAATGCATACATTTCGGTATGATATTTGTTTTTCATTGTTAATTGCTTCATGGGATTACTTGTTGATTTAGCATCTATTACATATTACTAATAACTATGGTATACTTTGTCTTTGGAGATAGAGCCACAAGGGAGCTGCTATTTTGAGGAAAAAGTTATTTCCATATTTAGAAGATTTGTCATTAATCTATTATAAAGACCGTGCAACAGGGGTAGATGCACAAAATGGCGAGGATATCATTGCGGAGCTGCAGCTTAATGGACCAGATAACGAGCAGTGGAGCGTGAATAAAAGTGTACCGCATGTGTCAACTCCAACTGAACCGAGGACGTCCAAGGGAAGAAAAAGGAAGGCTAGTACATATATGACAAAAAATAGCTGATTCCTTGAGTACAAATATTAACAAGCTCGGTGAAATGTGGAGCAAAAACTTAGAAACCAGCACGCAAGAGCAAAAGATGGCGCAATTATATACTGTGTTGGCTGAAATTCATTCATTACAGACGAGTGAAAGGAATACAGCATATATGAAATGCATACGTGATCCGACACTTATGGTAGACCTACTTAGTGTTCCACTGGTGGAACATGCGGTTACCAAACAATTTGTTTTGACGTTTTTGACTAATTTGATTGTGGCTATTGACGTGTTTGATTGAATCGGTTGTTCTGATTGAATCGATTGTGGCAAAACCGATTATTTTTATTATGGACCTACAAGAATGTTATTACTTGACTTGTATGCTTTTTCATTATATTTTTTTTAAATTTTAATTGTATATAATTTTTGTATGATGATACTTTTAATTGTATAAGAATTTTAATTGTATAGAAATATAGTTTTGTTAATTTTAATTGTATGCATTTTAATTGGAGATTGATGATTTTTTTTTTAATTTTTTGTATTGTACAAAAATGTTATTTTTATAATAAAATAAAAAATACGTAATATGTATTCGCACAATGATTCTTTTTATTTTGCAAGCGATGTCTTGTTAGTATTTTATTATTTTTTGTATAAATAACAAATATGTAATTATATTTATAGTAAAATATATAATTATATCAAATTATATATACATCCATAATTATATATATATAATTATATATTCAATTATATTACATATTTATTAAATGTGTATTTTACATGATAAAAAATATGATATATTAAATAATAATTCAGAATAATGTGTGTGTATATATATATATATATATTATGTATATTTATATCATATAATATATATAAAAATATGTATATATATACGCGTATGTTATATTATATAATATATTTTCAAATTTAATAAGGATAAAAGTATCATTCCGATAAATTTCTACCTTATTGCTCGTACAATTCTACAAACCAAATATTGAAATATAAATTCTTAACTAATTCTGTTCCAATAACCAAATATCGGAATAATAATTTCTAACTCTATTTCCATCTTATTCTATTACCTGAAAATAACTATTCTATTCTTATCTTATTTTATTCCAATAATCAAACATACTGTAAGAGTATTATTACCGGTTATGCTATCTCAGTACGGATTATTGTTGAGTTCTTCCCTTCTTCTAACTATGACAATCACAAAATGCCCTTTTGTTTATGAAATATTTATACTAAATGAAAATTCATTTTTTTTATAAATGAGAAATATTTTATATAAAAAATAATTTCTCCTGATAATAATTTTTAATATTTAGTATATATAAAAAATATAAGCAATTATATAAATTGATTAAAAGTAATAAATATCTATGGTTATTTGATGTATCTCGTAGATTCAAATTGTTGAACGAATTACGAAGTCACCTGATATGGATGTCCATTATGAGACAAATCCGATTTTCGTTACTCAAAATTTAGATCTTACACATACAATAAAACAAATAAGAGGTAGCAGAAATATGGAACATCTGATACTCAAATTAGTAATATTTCTATTCGGATAAGAAAGATGTGAAGAAATTAATGTCAGAATACAAGTGAATA
The DNA here is from genome assembly GCA_028571085.2 of Nepenthes alata. Lineage (NCBI taxonomy): Eukaryota > Viridiplantae > Streptophyta > Magnoliopsida > Caryophyllales > Nepenthaceae > Nepenthes > Nepenthes alata. The sequence goes on from JAOVVI020001986.1 coordinate 8,867, forward strand.
GAGATTGAGTGTTTTTTGGAGAGCAATACTCTTTAGAATATGCTGAGATGGAAGAACGGTTTTGAAAGTGATACACTCGTTTGGATGAGTGTCTTTGAAAGTGTTGTACTCATATGTGAAAGTATCCGACTTTTGAAATTTGTATAGTTCGTCCTTTGACGCCTGTTATTTTTCTCTCCACTTTTTTCTGTGGGGAAAAAATTGTATTTATAATGAGACGTACCGTTTGGTTGGCAGACCATTAAATAAATATGTGGGTGTTACATCTTTATAATTATCACATCCCTGATGTAAAATATACAAGTCAATAAATAAAATTTATAATATAAAAATCTAATAAATACACCTAATAACAAAAACACAGCCTGGGCGTGACATCCCATATATACGCAAGACCTAACTCAATACAACTCGTATAGGAACTCATTGGATATCAATCCGAACGACATAAAATATGACCTGTTATCCAAATATTGCGGGGAAGATATCCACCAAAATGACAACTTATCAATATAATACAACAACTCCAAAATGCTTCATATATGGACCAAGGCCCTCATCCAACTATGAACAACAATCATAATGCACCCCCGAGACCTGAAATATAACCAACATAAATATTTCTATTCACTAAAAGAGATATATCGTGCCAAATCACGTCCAACTATCTACAATTATATTCAAACCATTAGTCTAAATGGATAAAATATGAAAATATGAGTTTAAAGTTTAACAAATATCATCACATAAAATAATACATATAAATCAGATAGAAAGAGATGCCACATATAAACAAACCACAACGTCTGTCAAATTTGCTGAAAATCGAGAAGATTTTCATACTAAATTATTATTCGTATCAAACAGTCCATCTAGAATATAATTATAATAAGTAATGATCCAATTAAATTTTATAGACGATATCATATCATATGATCTATGGTCACATCACATAATCGTAACAATCACCACATCTATGTGGGATACAAATTATAATTCTGATCTAAATCTCATAATCTTATATGTTGAAATCAAAGGCCAGAATAGAAATATATAAATATGAAATATATTTTGGGACTTAGCACATATCCATATATACAAGGCATTCCTATTACCCATCCGTAAGCCAATAAACGTATCTCAAATCATAATCCACACAAATACATGTAAAAATATAATATATGTAAGGATCAGGTTTCTGTGATTTAGCCTCTTAGCCTTAATAAAAAATCAACCTAGATAGCATGTTGACCGGATTAGGATAATTGACCGGCTAAGATAAGCTGATCGAATAAGATAGATGACTGGAGTAGATAGATAGTTAACAAGAATAAAAAGTTGACCGGCCTAAACGAAAAATGACCGATGATGATAGTTGATAATGACCGTGAATGATATATGATTATGACTTAGGAAATTATTATAATAATGACCAAGGAAGTTAGAAATCAGCCGAGATAGTTGATAATAACCAATGTAGTTGAAAATTGGTCGAAATAGGAAGTTGACTGAAATAGTTGACCGGAATAAGTCGACAAGAATAGTTAACCAAAATTAATATTGTTGACCGAAATTAGTATAGTTGACCGAAATAATGAGTTGATTGGAATAATGAGATAACTAAAATAATTAAGAAAATTGCGGTCTGTAAATAAATAGTAACACTCAAGGATTTAGAAAGAATCCGGGGACTTAGAAAGAGTTGTCTGAGACTTAGAAAGAAATAGAGAAAATTAGAAAGAGACTAAAGACACCATAAAGAACCCGAGAACTTAGAAAAAAGACCGAAGTCGTTTGAAAAGTTAGAAAAATAAGATCAAGGACTCTGAATGTGAACGAGAATTAGTAAGACGACCATTAGAATTAGTGCAGGCCTATACCCTACTCCAACCTACTCTATTGGCCTTATGAAAAAGAAAATTTAGTGAAAAAAGAAGTATCAAGTAGGTGACCTGCTCTCACCTACTCGCACCTACCCCGTTGCCTATAAATACTAGAAGTTGAGATTAGGGATATAAGTTCGGAGATCCAAGAGGAACACGAAAGAGAAGAAGGAGGGGAAGGAATTTAAGTCGGAGTTAAGTAAGGGAGTTCGTAAATCAGGCAAGTGTACCCCATGTTTCGTTCTTAACTGTTTCTTGTCTGAAACCTGATATTATTCTAATATTCTTCTTCGTCATATTTTTATATGATGTATATCATAATAATTACGTGGCATGTTTATAAAGGAATTCCATGATCGGCGCATATGTTATATTTTACATGTGAGATTTTGTTCCACGGTTCATACTTGAAAATTGTGCGTAGAAAAGTTATATTGCATGTTTAAATTACTGTTAACAAATCACTTTACATGATTAGGAACTTGCCGGTTTGCATGATACTCGCCGCTTGAAAAAGTATGATTGCATACTTTTAAGGACTTCGGTTATATGAAACTCATGATTTACAATTGTAAAAGTAAGGATACATACTTTTAAGGATTTCGACCATTTGAAACTTAAAAATAGTTTTGATGGCCGAATATATGTAGATCTTAAATGTAACCGTTTTTGAGATATAATAGTCGAGTAGTTGTAGACCTTAAATATAGCCATTTTTTAGATAAGATGACCGAGTAGGTGCAGACCTTAAATGTAGCCATTTTTTAGATAAATAGTCGAGTAGTTGCAGACCTTAAATATAGCCATTTTTTAGATATGATGGTCAAATAGTTACATACCTTAAATGTAGGTATTTCAGATGGTCGAGTAGTTGTACGCCTAAAATGTAACCGATTTTTAAGAAAAATTTGGTTTTGGACTTGAATGTGTTTTGAAAATCATATATTATGAAAATATATTGTTCCATGTTTATACTTCTGTATGCAAAAATGCTTTCATTCCAATTCTTTTAATTTCGTTCAAAATTATATTTATACATTATTTTGTTTGACTACACCTTGCTGAGCCATCACTCACTCCATGCTAGTTTTCTCACCCTCAAATGGCTAGGAATTTATGCCAGATGAAAAAGAGTGAAGTTGAACGAACTACCTAGGCAGGAAGGCCGATTGGGATTTATGTAACAGTATATGTCCGACCTTGATGTATTTGTGGTTTTTCTAGAGAATTTTTTATAATGATTATGTTGTGCAAATAAAAGTATATTAAAATACTTCCGCTGAGTTTTTTATAATTTAAGTGATTTCGGGTCCTAGTGACATCTCGTACGTCTTTGATTTTGTTCTCTCACTGACCGACCATGAACCTCAGATGGTCACATTGTGACCAACCTAGATGAGGCGGACTTAATGACCGACCATTTGTGAATGAAATTTTAAGTCCACAATTATATGCCTTTTGTGTCTAGTTGATTATCCTGATTATATGTATGATTTATAGACGGATGTCATTAGTGGATTATGACCCATTCCGTCACAAAGTATGCATGAAATCAAAGAATTAAAGATTCACAATACCAATTTGAGGAAGGGTTACACTTACTCCAGTAGCCTTGAGCCATATCAACTATGGTTTAGGCCAATAGGTTAGGCTATTTATATACTCTATTTCCAATAGATAGGAAACTTACTTATTATATTTTATCACCCATAACTTTAGATGTAACATCAAATTTAGTTTATATATTAAGACATCTAAATATATTAATTTTTATTAATTTCTTACGATGGTTCTTATTAAAATGTATGAAGTAGGTCGACTACATCACACTTCACCTTTCTATTGGTAGAAGAAAGATCACACATCACAAATACGTCCCCGTCGGGAGATGTGCCACAAATGCCACATTTCGAAAGCCTGTATCACAAATATCTACTCCTTGGGTCTCGAACCACCTCGATCCCACAAAGTAGTGACCTCATCCCTCGACAGCATACATGTGAATTGATGTAAGGATTGGTTCATAGTTCCATAGCATACAAATACACAAAATACATATACATATACTGTTGGGGTGTCCATAAATAACAAAACACTCCGAAATCACATATACCAGTATAAAATCACCAAACGATCCGTAAAATATACATGCATATGTATAATAAATAGACGAGATACATAAAATTAATATGCATGTTAAACAAATCTCTAAAATATATACAATCACTAACAAACACGAAAATAGACCAAGGATTTATCTTATGAATATTTGCCTCAATCTTATACTCTACATATCGAAAGAAAGGATACTCCAAAGTATCCGAGTCTCCCTTTCTCTATCCTCTACTATGCGTGCCCTTTATTTCTCTTCCTGTGCGGCTTCTCTCTCCTACCGCGCTACTCCACCTCACCCGCGAGCTACTGCTACCTCTTCCTCCTCTCTCGGCCGCCGTCCCTTCTCAACGCGCTCTCTACATCCTGCTCGCCACTGCGTCCTATGCCTCTGTTCTTTTCCACCCTTTCTTCTCTTATGCAGCCGCAATTTTCTATTTTCTCTCTCTTTTTATAAATAAATATATACAATATCCCATTGGCACTCCGGCGTCATGCCACAATTCCAATTTTTCTTCAAAATTCTGCAATATATATTATTAAACCGATATATTTAATAAATTTTAAAATTAATAAATACCTTAAAAATATAACAAATAATGATATGAGTATTACAATAATTATGAGGGGCGTTACTTGTACAAGTAACTGCCACTTTCAATTAATAGTAGAGCCATACAGTTTCTGACAATTGGATTAGTGCGGCAACTACTTGAAACTACCCATTAAATATCCATTATTATTCATTCAATACCTGACGGTTCAGGTCGTGTGTTTTTTGGATCAACTGTTACACCTTTTATTTCATGGGCTCAAAGGGTCTTCTATTAGGTTGCCGTTATTTGGGCTTTTTTTTTTCTGTACACTAGACTTTGGGCTAACCTAAGTACTGTCATATCCATCATTATTAATGGTAATACGAGTTATATTCGGCAATCAAAGAATTTACACTCATTGTTGGTTGATAGTTGATGCGGTGATGTTCAATTTAGCGGCTACGATAAGAATGCCATTAAACGGTAAGTATTAGGGTGGAAGTAGTTGGGGAGTTAGCAAATGGCAGGTTGAAATCGATGTGCATCATGTCGCAATTGATGGCCCAGCCGCTTGTGTTGCTGGTGTAAGGTCGTGGGGTATTGTTTGACGAATGATAGCAACTGAAAGTGCCACCGTCCGGTGACCAGCAATTGGGAGGCGGAGTTGATGGCAGAAGGTGGCAGTTCTAGGCGCCGTTAATCGGTTAGTGATTGTTAATAGCCAACATATCGTTTAGGGTGGTATGTTATGAGACGATAATGGTATTATTTTTTAGGAAAAAAAATTCATTCATATGTATTGGTGGTTATATTGTGCAGTGGACAATCTCAAAATAATGTCTTCTTATTTTAAAATTAAAAAAAAAATTTTAAAATTTAAACTTAAATTTCGTTTGACAATATATATATATATATATATATTGGACTTTTTTCCAATACTTACACAACACAAAAAATATGATTTCTTGTCATGCCGCCAAATACCATAAAATAAGAACAATATTTTCCAACATGCAGAGCCTTAGCCAATAATGGATTTTGTTATGAATTCTGTTGGCGTAAAGCGAAAGAAACGGTGGTCGGACGGACGGAACACACGGACAGCAACAGAGTAGAGCTATCGGACGGACGGCCAAAACGTAGAGATAGAACAAAATCGAGAGAGAAACACGCACGAGATTTGACGTAAAAATACCCTTCGCAACTAAGAAAAAAACTACCAAAGAATACACTATAAAGAATGATTATTTTCAAGAATGTTAGCTACACCAAACCCAAACAAAGAAAAATAAACACTAATTGTATATCACATAACCTCTCTCTAAAAGTGTCATTTTCTCTCTATCTTTACAACAAGGCTGCCCACAACTCTCTCAAAACTTCTTCAAGATGCTTGCTGTCGCACACAGCATACCCAAAACAAGCAAGGGCACAAACCTTTATATACATAAAGTGCCTAGTGGTCGGCCAGCCACCCTACTCGCAGAGGGTGGCAGGACCACGCCCCCTAGGCCTGCCATGGCAGGCGTACACCCAGCGTGCCAGAATGACAGGCCTGACACCCTAGGAAGTTATAGCCGCCTTAACATCCAATCAAAGTGGGTCAACTGTCCATCTGTAAAACGTGACTACAACATGCCTACAGGAAAGAGAGAGTCAACGCCTAGATTTCTAGAGTCATCGTCTATGTCCTCAGTAACTTCTCGGATATGACGCCTCTAACGAGTCATCTTCCGTATTGACAGACTTCTCGAATCACTCAAACAGTCCGCGGACCACAAAGGGCGTGACCCAAACAATTTCAGCCGCATAGCTAATAGTTGATGGGTTTTATTTTCTAATTATCAGAGGATAAATATTATCATACTCACTCTTTTATCCTACCTTTGTTTTTATATTTATTTAATCATATTTTTCAAAATTTATTTTGTTTGTTAATCTTGTGCCATGCAAAGAACCTTATAAAATTACCATATGAAAAATATTATTTACACACTCAATTACATACTTATTTATACAAAAATTGTTAAAAATATATATATATATCTTACTCAATGTTAATTTTTACTCTATTTATTCTCTCTCTATACTAAAATAATAATTTTAATATAATTAAATATATAATTAGGTATATAAATATTATTATTCGTTCAACATAATATGTTTTCCCATTTTATTATAGATTATGTTATAACTAGGCTTTTTTAAGAATAAAAAAATTCAAACCAAATCCTATTTTTCAATATCTATAAAAAGTCTTTTTGGATTATAGTACTAAAGTTAAAATTCAAAATTATATATAGTAAAATTTAAATTCTATTATTGAATACTGATGCGTACCTGGATCCGACTTCGAACAGATTTAGATTCTTCTGGATGATTTAAACCGGCTCCGTTCACTGAGTGCGGGTCCTGCACACCACTAAAATGAACAAGAGGTCAGCGTTATCAGCGGGAAGTTATCCCACCAAAAATACTCTGACGCTCAAGTCAGTAAGGCAGCCTTTGAAGAAAGAAACTGAAAAGCTATTGAGCAGAATGACGGGAATGAGGAGTGTGAAGATCCAGATGTAAGAGAGACGTGATACCTTTCTTGTATCTGGATGATGGGAAGGTAGTAAACGACCGTGAGGGCTCGCTTGTTGCCTTAGGGATGGTTCGAGGTTCTGAGAGCTTCTGGCGGCAGAGAGAGAGAGCTCGTTAGAACACTTAGGATCTTTTGTGTGATTCAATGCGTATCAGCCAGCATGCATGAAAGCGTGTATGAAGGCTTGTTGGAAGGGTGTACATAAAAACGTACATAGAATGAGGGTTCTAGGGTTTATTTATAGCTGAGAGGGTGATCCCCATTCTTTAAAAGGTGTGATCCCCCTTCTTTGGAAGGTGTGATCCCCTATCTTCACCTTGGCTGGCCAAGGTGAGAGTAATAGTTTTCTTGTGTGGCGGCCAACAGCTTTCCAAGTTTATTTTCTTCATTCTCAACATATTACCGTTGGAGTGCCTTGACAGGCAATGTATTGAAAAGATTTGGCGCCTTCCTTATTTGAAGGGCGCAAATCTTGTCAATATCCTTTTGGAATCGTAGAAGACGCGTGGAAGGCTGTAGTTGGCCGTGGAATGATGAGTCGTAGACCCAAACGGAGTAGGCTCATTACTGTAGAAAGGCATCATTTGAGCCCAATGTGCACGGTGTAGACGGTCAACACCTGAGTTGACTATCAGCGTGTTGGCCGCCTTCATAGATGATGAAAGGAGAGTGGCTAGAGTTAAAAATTAACTTCACCTAATTTTTTTATTATATTTATTTATAAAATTAATATATATCTTGATCACATCCTATAAAATTATTGTTCGATAGTATGGACTGATTTTAATTTAAGTTAAATTGTATGAAAATTACGAAAAAATAAGTAGTCTGTTTGAGATTAACCACATCCAACATGATTTTAAATAGCTCACCGCCACCCATGGAGACCAACTCAGGATGCCGGAGGCCGAGAATCGGTCACCGTCACTGACAAAAGATCGCCGACGGCCGGTCGAGCAGTCACACTCAGTGGCTGTTGGAATCAGTCGCTGGTTCTTGTTGCCATTACTTGAGGTCACGGGTCAGTCGTTGATCATTGGAAGTCAATCTACGGTCCACACGACATTTACTAAGGCCAGTGAATCGTCGCTGTTGGATCCCCATATTTTTATTAATTATTAGATTTTTAGATATCTAATTGTTTTTGTTTTATATAATTAAAAAATTATTAAATGAGTAACTTTTATTAAAAAATATATATATATAATATTAAAATACCTATATTAAAAAAAATTTACATAAAAATATAACTATTAATATTTTTAAAATTTTTAAAATATAAAATATGTACTATTAAATTCTTATCCAACGGGTTCCAATCATGTGAAGTTGAACCCAATATTCCCTATTGTCAATTTTTATTAATAATTATTGGGACAATTCTATAATTATTTAAAAAGTAATTATAAAGTTAAAAAATTATTATTTTATACGATATTTATAAAAATTATTTATAATTTTTTATATCATTATAACTTATTTCAGTTATTTATTATTTTAAAATTTTTAAAGAGTCCCTTATATATAGAAAATAGTTATAAATAAAATTTTTTAATAATTGATTTTAGAAAAATTGAAAAAATATGACAAATAGCATATTCTAAATACAAAATAGCTATTATTTCTAGCAAACTAAGCTGTCCAAGAGTTATAAGACCTGCTCATTAATGATTATTCTCTAAAAAATTTTTGGAAAACAAAAAATTTAAATTTTTTGTTCAAATCTCTACCTTTTTTTTATTTTTAAAATTGAAAAGTTAAAGAATTTAATTCTTTTAGTTTTCAATTAAAATTTTAATTGAGATTTTAAAAATTTTAGAAATATCAAGATATATAATTTTAAATAAAAGATTTACAATTTTTTCAAATACTACTTCTGTAATTATAATTATATAATTAATTTTTTATAAGTTTATAAATATAAATAAATATAAAATCTGAAATAATAATTTGATTAATAATAAAGTTTTGAACTAATTTTATGATAATTTATTTGTTAATTTTATTATATATCAATTTTGTATAATCTATTAAATTGATATGAGCTAACCATTTACACATTAGAAAATATGATTATGTTAATTAATATGAAAAGTTAAAAGCATGTCCATTTTATCAATTTTCAGAGTTAATGGAAATACTTATGTTATCATCTAACATTTTATATAACTTAAAAAATATTTTGTATAAAATTAAACTAGATATATCGTAAAAAATAAGTTTTATTTAAACAAACAGAGTTAATATTTATAAAAAAAATAATAATCACTGATTTAATGTCTATATATATATTATATTGTAAAACACATAGGTATGTACCATTTTATATAATAAATTGTTATTAAAAACTATATTTAATATATAATATGCTGGCATGTAGTACATAAATTTTTTTAATGAATTTTACTAGCTATGAACTGAATTATCATAAATTAAATTTATTTTTTTAATTTATTATAAATAAATATACTAAATAATTTATTTTATTATTAATATTAATTTCGTGTGAAATGATTGATACTTGCAAAAAATTATTAATATATATTAAATTATAAAAAAATATTTATATTTCTAATATCTATAAGTTAACACATTTTTTTAAGAATATGGTAAAAATTTAAAAAATTAATAAGAAAAAGAAAAGTAACATGGCCATATATTTCATAATTTTCCTCACATAATCCATTGGTAAAGAATATTTATGTCTAGCATTACCTTATATAATATTTATTTTTATAATTTAAACTCATACTCATTAAATTATGCAATAGAAACTCTCGCATTTATGTTAGGGATTTATTATTGTGTTTTTTCTTGCACATTCTTTACAAATATATGTAAGTATTTGTTAAAATATGTGTTAAAATTTATTTATTATTCAAACATATTCTGATTACATATAATCTGTTGCATCCTGGGTTTTCAGCCACCAAATGAACAACGTTCGAGCGGAGCTAAGGATTCCAATGTGGACAGAAAACTCGCAACAGAGAGTAAAATGCGAACGAGTGAGGGGGACGAGGACTCTGAATGCGAGGTTTTTTAAGTGGAAAGCCCATTTGTAATTACAAAGAAAAAAATCACGATCACGGACGCACGTCCAGAAGATTCCACTATATCTGAAGAAGAATACAAATGGGCTCTTGGTGGAGCGATTTGTCATCGTCGAGAATTACAAGTTTGGAGACCTTTTTCTTTATCTCTGCTTTTCTCATTTCTTTCTTGGAAAAATGCTCTCAATAGGAGCTCAGAAGACAGATTACAGAATTCCCTCATTGGTGCCTGAAGGGATGTATTTATAGAAAATGAAAACGTTATTCCATTGGGGAAGGGACACATGGCACTGGTATGTCAGGGGCGCCTGCCACAGCCCAAATGGTGCGATGTGTTAGAGACACCTGTTGTCAGTTTTGTGGAGGTGGCGCCTGCTCTGCAGATACGGCGCACCAGGGACGCCAATTCTGCAGATATGGTGTGTCAAGAGCCGTTGGATTTCATGATGATGCGTGCTTTCGTGGTTATATGGAATCATCTGAGTTGACATACTCGGACACTTTGATTCCTTATACGGAAACGTCAAGGTGGTCATCGTCCGCTGAAATCCTCTCGAACTCTTCGCAATCATCGGATTCGTTGGGTTAGAGTTCTCGGACATTTTTTGAGTTTCCTTGATGACGTTAGGGGTCATTGTGCTCCGATAGATTGAATGAGCATCTCGAACTTTCGTCATTATTTGAGCCTCTTGGGTTATGGGTGTGACTTTGGGCCTTCTTTTTGGGCCGTATTTTATGGACCATAGTATTGGGGGCCAACATAATCTAATGAATAATTAGTTTCCATATGTTTTCCATTC